>LQRL01028904.1:0-12484 GCA_001703475.1 Hydroides elegans
TGAATTCGTAGAAGTTTCTTAGTGACAAAGATCGCGGTTTCATTTCAGTAGTAATCTTTATTTTCTCAAATTTGTTAATGGATTAAAATTAGTCAAATTAAAGATTAAATAAAATTGCCATGCTTGTATCATTTGACATCAGCGGTGGCACGATCGACTTATCAACTTATTGGATGCACCACTAACTTTTTAAAGTTTGCCGCCTCCATCATGACTAACATTTTGCTTGTAAATGTGTCATATTAAAGTTTGTGGAACATTTAAAACTCTTCATTGTTTTGCTCGCGCTTCGGCGCTCCAAACTTGTTGACGTCCTTGTGAAAAGAGGACGTCGATAGGTTCAACCGTTCCGTTTATATAACCGTTTATATAATCAATTTTATGGGTGAATAGATAAATTTATCACGCACTGATGTTCAAAATCACGCACTCCCAAAAATTGAGTGCGTTTTTCCACGCACTAAACCAAATTCCTAGATTGAACACTGCTTGTAGATAGATTCACTTCTTGATCGCCATGAATGGAGCTCGGCCTGCATATCTCAAAGGAAGGGGTAGAGGTCGTGGGTCAGTACCTGTCGGCAGAGGTATCAGCCCCGAAGCAAGAAATGGAAGGTAAAACCGTTACCATTATCCGTAATTATGCATAGATATTGTGATCAGATAAGTACATTCGAATTTGTTGTAAAAATCGGTGTTTTCACACTACAGTCTTACCCGCTGATCTCGTACCCGTTTATCTCGTCGACCGGCTATCTCGTCACTTTTTCGAATCCCCACCCCCATGCCATATAGAATATATTGAAAAATGATTGGATATCTCGTCGACGAGATAGAAAAAAACCGCCTATCTCGTCAAACTGTCTCGGTCCGGGTCTTATATACATATTGTGTATTTGATCGGCTATCTCGTCGCATAGGAAATAAAAAAAAATATAGGTACTTGATGTTTAACTTTTATCGAATGGTGCGCTGTTTCTTAATTTTATTGGGAGATGCTCACCGCATAGGCGGTCAATTAAAAACAAAGCCAAGCCTTTTATAACTCCTTTAATCTTTTGTTGTAATGGATCAACAATAGAACACTGACAAAAGAGCTTTTTGTGCATGCACAGCGTACAATAAAGAGGGGTTTCGTTGTAAATTCCACCTTATTACTGGCGTCTTTTGTATGTGCCTGGTGCTCATTTAAAGATTCATGATTTGAATTACTTCGAGACTAGTATATATTTTGCTACACATGTGTTTTTATATACTCATTTAGAACTGTTTATTCGAGTGACGGTGATAAACGAATGTATATAAGTTTTGTACAAATAATTTATAAGGTCATATAATATAGCGACCAGTGGGACTAAAAGCAAATTTGTCTGTGAAACTTTAGATTCGAAATATAATGCCTCAACAACGTGCACGCTTTTGTCATCTAATTGAAATATGGATTTCAAACAACTAAAACATTTATAATAATGTTCTCATAAAAGTTATATAATACTCTTGTGGTCGCCATTTTGAAACCCGGATATCTCGTCACCCGGCTATCTCGTCCTTTTCGCCTCGGTCCCAGCAATGACGAGATAAGCGGGTAAGACTGTACATGATATCATACTAAATTAATCTTATAATTAACAACTTTTACGGGAACCGCCTGTGAATTGAAAACATGCAAAGAAAATAAATTCACAGTTTAATCTTAAACTAATTTCAAATAACCGCTTCCGAAAGGGCATAAATTTGGTTGTCAGTTCATATATTAGGACTGTTCTAGTCGTTTGCACAGCACAGCCCAGGACGCCTTTGAAAGTTTCTGATACTGTTTCCTTTGAAGATTTGACGGCGGCTTCCACCACGCAGCCGCTGCTCGACGAGGATCAGGTCACAGTGACACAACAGTGAGCAATGAGTCGGGAGGTAGCAGTCGCTCCAGCCCCCGTACACCCTCAAGTCCGATTAAGCAACAGAGGCCACCTAAGTGGGGTCCACCTGGTGGGCATCAGGGTAAGTTTGGATAGGTTTTACTCTTTGAGACACTTTCAAATGCAAAATATAGATTTTTAGATGTATTTGATTTCGTATAAAAATGCATTATTCATATAATAATTTATCATTTTCATTTTGTTTTGTTAAACGCACAAAATTCAAAGCATGATACCAAGCATTTTTTTGTTCAGATAATAATATCTACATTTTCGTGTGGTTCAATGTACAAAGGAGTACCTCTTAAATCATGTGTATTTTTCACAACACATATTCAATTTTAAGCCTTGATCCTATTGTAGCCCAACAACTAACAACGAAAAACGTCGAGGAGCGCTTCGCCGATGCCGCCACGCGCCACCAGGAGGCGCTCAGTCGTCACGTGACGCAACGAGCAGACGAGACTTGCACTTCGTCGGAGGAAGAGGAGGAGCTGGATGATACGGAGATTCTTGGATCTATGATGAAGTCGTTTCAAGGATCGCTGGGTAAGTGTGAGGTGGTTGGCTTTGATAAAAAACATTTTTTAAGCATTGAGAGAGTTAATTGATCGGCTAATTGCGGGTTCAAAAGAGGTAGTCAAAGCACCCCATTTAAAATTGAATCAATAATCTTGTATTTATCTCAATCCTTAGAAAATACATTTAAAGCCGTTGTAATTTGTCAATTACTTAACGATTTGCAGGGTGTCAAGCGCTCCTACTTTCTCCTATATTATCCTATATTTTGGGGGTCTCCTACTTTTCTCCTATATTTTAGGGTTATCTCCTATATTCTCCTATATTTTGGTCTTCACATGATTATTTTTTATCTAAATCGCTAAAAATAAGGTTTGTTTGATGATTCAAATCCATATAATGTTAATTTTTGTGGTCCTAAAATCGGCTGTAGTAGTTTTTCTTTCCATTTTGTTTTCACTTCCGTGGAAATGTTGTTCTATATTGAATATCAATTAATTATTATGGGTTCCCTTATAAAAAATCGCTCGCGCCTTCGGCGCTCGCATATTTGAAAGTTATCTTAAAATGCTGGCTCACGTCTTCGACGCTATGATGTTAACTAATTATTGTTCAGGTTCTCTATGAAGTACCAATTTAAATCTAGGATCAGGGAGAAAATCAGATAAAATCATGGAAAAAATAGGGAATCAGAAACTGACTGGTCACCCTGTACATGATTGCATTCGGACTGCACCATCGAGGCGAATGATGCAGAGAAATTGACACGGGTGCACATTCAAAAAGAAGTGCTACCGCGAGGGCGCAATGATTTTCTCTCGAGTGCTGTTTTCATGAATAGGTGCACTCGATTATCAAATTAAGATGTCATATATTCTCCAATATTTCAGGTCAAACCCTCCTTTATTCTCCTATATTTCAGGTCAAATCTCCTATATTTCTCCTATATTTCAGGACTAAATCTCCTATATTCTCCTATATTTCTGGTCTAAATCTCCTATATTTTCGCCCATCTCCTATATTTTTTGTGTCACTAGTCGCTTGACACCCTGGATTCGTCTTAATTTTAGTATCACCGATACGAATTTTAATTTCGATATAAAATTGATATTATTGTTGTTGTAAAATTGACCCGGCACATACATATCATATCATCATATATCATTTGTTCTCAACACATATTATATTAACATTTAAATTCTTATATAGGATACGACCCGGGAGATATTGGACGAACTGGAGACTACATTACGAACTCAGTCAAGTCCAAAGCGTCCGTTTGTCTCATCTGTATTGAGACCATCAAGCGCGCCGATCCGGTAAGAGAAGTTTTATGTCGTGGATGATAATTGTAAGTTTTATAGAAAATATGCAATAATTAATCCTTACCTGCCATGTTAGCATAGAACTTGGAGTAGATTTCTCGATTCAGTAACCAGAGAATGTGAAAACCATCAAATTTTTGTCGGTCCGTCGGACCGACAAGTCCAATATTTTGTCGGTCCGGCCTAATTTTTATCGGTCCGGCATAAAATCAATGTAAAATAATCGGCAATTTTGTGTCGGTCAGCCGGACCGACATGTTTAAAAATTTGTCGGTCCGGCTGAATATTTGTCGGTCCCGGACCGACGTACCGACGGTTTTCATATTCTCTGTCAGTAAGTATAAGTATAAACTAAGGTCATGATAATAGTAGCCCCTCCAAAGCTTGCCATGAAGAAAATATTCACCTAAATATCTATATATTCATGAGGCCCGTTTAGAAAGATGGTTGTATTAAAAGGACGATAAAAACGCGTCTTTGTGTGCAATAAATGCAAAGGTGCTCTCGCCCGTCATATGTTAGGCTTAAGTGCATAAACAATATCAATACCGTTTATACAATATGACAAAAAACCTTATCAATCGATTTGCATTTTTGCATATTTTGCGTCTTTTAGATTTGGACGTGTCAGGGCTGCTTCACGAGTTTCCACATCAGCTGCATCCAAAAGTGGGTCAAAGATGGCGTCTATCAGCAAAGTGCGCTCAACGATGAGGTGCCCGCCAAAGATCTGCCATGGAACTGGTATGTGGCCCAATTATTTTTTTCAGACTTAAAATATTTAATAATGGAATTGGTTTCTACAGAATGATGACCGCATAAGTGTCGTAACAAATCAGACATGGTCACATTATGTTAGATCTAATGCATCAAGACATTTTTATTAATTCGAAAACTTGTGTACTGTGTTTAAACGAAAATCATCGTAAACACACTAATGAAGAAACATTTCAATTCATAACATATTTAGACATTATTCTTCCGTTCTTAATGTTCGGCATGTTACCATTTATAACAGATCATAAATCATAACCATCAATATTTTTTCTTTCAGCCCCAAATGCCGCCACAGCTACACACAGCTCCAATGCCCCACGCGCTACTACTGTTTCTGCGGCAAAGAAGAAGACCCACCCTTCGACCCATGGCTCGTCCCCCACTCCTGCGGCCAAATGTGCAGCAAACAACTGCAACCCGAATGCGGCCATTCCTGCCTACTGCTATGTCATCCGGGCCCCTGCCCGCCCTGCCCACAAACGGTTCGCGTGCCGTGTTATTGTCGTAAACAGGCGCCGCAGATAAGACGTTGTGGCGCTAAAGAGTGGGCGTGTGACTCAGTGTGTGGAAGGAAGTTAAATTGTGGCCAGCATACGTGTCAAGCCCGCTGCCATCCAGGTTTGTGTTAATAAATTAAAAGTATTAATTTAGTTTGAAGTGTGTTTATACTGGAATTTTCAAATATGTTATTTTAAACCGTTTTTGGTAGATTTATACTTTTGTATGTAATTTTTGTGTTGACTTGTAAAACTATCATGAATTTTAAACATCGTTTGATTTGCCAATAAACTTACAATGTATGTAAATGGATCATAAGGAAACGAAATGATATTTGAGGAAAGAGGATCCTTGATATCCGTAATTTGTTACAAATCAAAAGAAAGCCATATTCATGAAATTTTTCATTTGAATTTTAACTTTCAGGAGAATGCCCACCTTGTCCTTTCAAAAGTATTCAGTCTTGCAATTGTGGTGCAGAGCAGACGGAGCGGCCGTGTGCAAGTCCAGAGTGGCAGTGTGAAAAGGTATGAAGACGAATAGAAAAATAAATAAGAAGATCCAGCCCTTGTTCTGGACAATAACCATAAAATTAAAACAAAATCATAATAATCTCATCGTTAGAGTTAATAGGATATTGCGTTAGATGTTGTAGATTCCAGTCTATTCAAACGTATACTGACGCCAACATGTCTAATGCTACGAATGGTAAAATGTGTGAAGATTCTTCATTTTCAAAAGGGTTGAAGTCAGCTAGCACATATATTATATGCCTTTAATACACCATTAAGTAAGCACACGTCTTGCATGTCCTCGCTGCATATCCCAATTTGCATTTTTCTTTATAACGACATTTATTTTTGTTACAGGTCTGCAATAAGCCCCTTGAATGCGGCAACCACCTGTGCGAACGAGTGTGTCATTCCGGCAAGTGTGGCCAGTGCCCGCGATCTGGTGCCAGGAGCTGTCCCTGCGGCAAAACTAGTAAGAAACAATATCAGTCATTAACTAGGATAGATAATATAATGTTTGAACTGATGGGTTTACTTGATTTTGTAATAAGTCCCGTTTTATCGATAGTTTTAATTTATTGGAAGTAGGAGGAAAATATCCCGACAAACATTACTTGGTTACGGTTTTGTGTGAACATTTTAAGATAAAATTCTTTGATTCCAGGTTGCTATTTTAGTCGCTTATAATCTTTTTTTAATCATAATTACTGGTAAAATTGTCCCACATTTTTGATAGAAACGGACCTGCCATGTACCGAAGACGTGCCGACATGTCTGGAAACATGCGAGAAAACGCTCGATTGCGGAAGTCACAAGTGTACGCAGCGCTGTCATACAGGGCCTTGCGGGACGGTAAGTATGCGCCCTAACTGTTTACATGATAAACACGCGAAGTTAGTCCGAAATTGATCCATATCTTAAAGTATTTGCGGATTGGTTATGTAGATATTATATATGTTTCTGAGGATATGTCAGACATGATTCGCCTTAAACTTCGTTTTGTGAAGTTTGACCATCTCGCAATACCTTCTTGCCAATACCATCTTTCTAAGTAAACATGTATTTTAAATTTGCAGTGTCGAGAGATGACATTGAAAACATGTCGCTGTGGCAACAAGCGCAAAGAGGTGCAGTGTTTCAAGGGCTACCTCTGCGAGACCAAATGCTCCAAGTTCAAGGACTGTGGGAAACATCAGTGTAAACGAAAGGTATATATATGAACAAGCGTTAATTGTTGTAAAGAAGTTTTAGCTTTTTGTAAAAATCCGATCTTAATCTCCTTTTAGAAGTTTGATTTTCTATGAAGTTTGTGTAATAATTAGGCCTTGCGGTATCTTGTAATATTTCAAAAGAGTAAGCATGAGTTCAACATTTTATATGATTAAACAAAACACTCATTTAAACAATATGTCAGACTTTGATATTACATTTATTTATCTTCAATCACCCCCGTGAAGCGAGGGAATATTAGTTTCAGCCTTGTCCTCCGGCTCTCTGACCGTCCGTCTGTCTGTCCAATGTAAGGGTACGTACCTTGTGCACATCTTTATACACTTAACATAAGATCAGTTATAATTTTCAAGGCATACACCATAGAATGGTAGATCATAGATGTACAGTGATTATGTTCAAGGTGACCACTTATTTCTTTAACTTCGGGTCATCATGTTTTTTTTTAATTTCTTCTTTCCTGAGTAGGTTAAAACTATGTTAAACTCTTTGCTGAATTCATTTGCAGCCCTGACTTCGTCTGGTTTTAATTGTATCCTATCTATATTAATCCCAATATAAATTTATCGATTTCCACATATATTTGTTTCGTGGTAGATTTTCGCGCTGCAAAGCGTGCAATAGTATATGCGCTGAGCAACCGCATCGGTACACACGTCGCTGAGGATAAAAAATAATATTTGCACAAAAAAAGACAATTTCATTTCAGCATTATAATCGACACTTTGCTTAATTCCCATTTTTCCTCAGTGTTGTGACGGCAACTGCCCACCCTGCGAACTCCAATGCAACAAAATGTTGGCCTGTCGCAACCATAAATGCTCGAGTCGCTGCCACCGAAGTCCGTGTTACCCTTGTCCCGAGGCCGTTGAACTGAAGTGCGAGTGCGGCAAGACCAAGATCACGGTACCCTGTGGGCGGGAGAAAGTGACACGGCCGCCAAGGTGTAATGTACCATGCAGGTGATAAGAAGCGAAATTATGTTTGACTACATCATGTGTATAACATATCCAGTTGGTGTATTAGTTAAAAGTCTAGCAGTAAAAGATTAACTGAAAAATATAATTTCGCAGGATCTTCTCTCCTTCGTTCCTTCGTTCCTTCCTTCATTCGTTCCTTCGTCCTTCCTTCGTTCGTTCCTTCCTTCATTCATTCCTTCATTCCTTCAATCATTAATTCCTATCTCCCTTCATTCCTTCCTTCTTAATTCCTTATTACTTAACCGCTACTTAAATTTTCACCATTACTCATTTAATACCCACAACATACTATATTCTTTTGTTTCGTTATTGTAGGAATCCTCCTGACTGTCACCACCCAACCCGTGTCAAACACCGTTGCCACGCCGGCCGCTGCCCGCCATGTCCACAGATATGTGGCAAGCAGCTTGAAGGCTGTCCTCATACTTGCCCCGCCCGATGTCATACGGGGGTGTTCACTATACTCAAACAAAAGGTAATTAGTGTTTTGGAGTGGTTTTGAGTATAATAATGCACACGTTGTGTTAACTAAATGATAGATGAATATATTTATTGCGTAACTAATGGTTAATAGACGCACAGGTGCAAAAATAAAAATAAAACGAAATCTGTATTATTCTGAAAATCAGACATAAAATACATATGTCGCACATGTGCGAAAATAAAAACGAAACGAAATCTAATTGTTTCAAATCCACATATAAAAGAAAAAAGATATCTTTTAAAAGTAATATTTCCCAAACGTGGTATAAATACGCTTATCACACGCATTAATATATCTTTTTCAGGTGGAAAGAGCGGGTCCCTGGGAAGCAGCGGGAGAAGTGAGACAGGAGTATGTCGACCACCCGTGCCCTCCCTGTCGCGTGCCTGTGCCCGTCACATGTCTCGGCAAACATGAAGTACTACATTGCTTTCCTAACACTTATCAATAAAAACATTTAGTTCTAGATTGAAATCATTTTGTTGCCACAGAATGTGAAGATTAATGGTTGTGCGAAAACAAGGTCATACCTCCGTCATGCTCGATATATCCTAAATTAGATACGATTGTCGGGGTAACTATGCTTTAAACAAGCATGCAAATGCTAAAATACTAAGCTACGCTGAATTTATTATCACAATGTATGTGTTTAGCACCTCGCTGTACACAATGTAACAATACCGCACAAATAATTTTGACCAGTAATCAATATTTCTTTGCAGACTGTGAACATGCCGTGCTCCATCGCCCGTGTTGCCTCTTGCGGGCGAACATGCGGGCGTCAACTGTCGTGCGGCAACCACACGTGTTCACTCGAGTGCCATGATCTACAGGGTGCCACCGATGATACCTCGGTGAGTATAAAGTTAGGCCTTTGCTATCTAGGCATACGTTGCATTTCTTATGTCGGCTGTTTGAATGTTTCTAGAAATATTTTTGTCAAATTTCTATCTTGTTGAATTTCATCTTTTAAACCTCATATTTAGAAATTAGAAAATGCAGCTGATTCTTCATAATATTATCGTTAAGAACTCGATAATCAAGAAACGTATTTGATTATCGCACCCCTGTATTCAAGCTCCTGGTTATTCACATTGGTTTGCACTTTTTTTTTTACAAGCGTATGTTATAATGGGGTCCAATCGTCAAACTGTAGAATTCCTTAGAATAGTAGAATTCCACAATATGATCATAATCGTTTGCCATATACATGTAAATAAATAAACCACATAATTTTATTTCATAACAGGCTGCTGATAACTGCGAAGTATGCGAACTCCCCTGCTCCAAACCACGGCCCGAGGGCTGCACGCACCCCTGCATTCAACCCTGCCACCCGGGCGAGTGCCCAGTATGCGAACAGCTCATACGCATGCGCTGTCATTGTCACGTGATGCTTAAGCATATTGAGTGCGATCAGTGGACGCATGCGGATGATAGGGAGAGGGACCGGTTGAAGAGCTGTGGGTGCCAGTGTCCTAAAACAGTGAGTTTAAATCATATATTTTCTTTGTAAACAGAGCGTAGGATTAGACTTAGTTCAATGACAAGGAGCAAACACTTTGACTGAGGAAAATCAACTGAAGAAATCAATTTTGTAAAATTCGTTGACTGAGATCGGATCCTCATTCCCTGTGCGCCACTTTTGCCGAGTAAAACTGCAGCCTGTCTCTCTCAATCGAGATTTTTTTCCGCAAAAAAATATATTCAAGCTCTGGTGCGTTTAAAATGTCATGCTTGCATCACTGTTACACCTCGCGAGGGGTATATAATTTTACATTTTCATCGTAATCAATTCGATTGTTTTTCCAGTTATCCTGCGGCCATCAGTGCAACATGATCTGCCACCCCGGATCATGTCCCACTCCGGGTCGTTGTGTGGAAAAGGTCAAAGTACGATGTCCCTGCAAGCGGAAACGGGCAGAATTCCTGTGCAATGAGGTCTTTTTGGGCGATGCTAAAGTCGAGTGCGATGAGGCGTGTGAGAAACAGAAGGAAAACAAAAAGAAGGTTAGCAGTTCTGCCTATATCAATAGAGGGATACATACAAACTGTATAAGGCTCATTGTCTTTAAAACATTGTACAAGTTTATTGTACCCGCTAAATTGAAATATGATTGTCTAAAACCCTATTTGACATGTAAAGAAGGCAGTCAAGGCGCGCCGTTTTCGCTGAATGTCGGCTGACCACATTGTATATGTTCAGCTTTTCAATTTTGTTGTGTAGATCTATATGATGATTTTTTTCAAAAATACGATTTGAACCCTGCGGCTTACACATTTAAATGCCATTTCTGAAAAAACCAAGCATGAAGCGTTGCAACCTAACACATCAGGGGCCATATCGCTAAATATGTAACCTTCAATTCCACTTCCTTTTGTTACAGGAAAAGGAAGAAGCAAACAAACAGAAAGAAGAAGAGAAACTGCGCAAACAGAAGCAAGAACTAGAGGAATTTGAGCGCAAAATGGGCGGCGGCAAGAAGCGCAAAAAGCGCAAACAAAAGCAAGAAGAAGAAGCGCCGAGTGCGCTAGCTAAATATGCCAAGTTCATTATAGCGCCAACGCTAATGGTCATTATGGCGGCGTTTATTTATTACCTGTTTGAAGTCTCTCAAAAAGCGTAGATGCATTTTTTAACATCCAAGGTGCTGTGTTCAAAGACGACATCTAATAAGGGGTGGTGTTTGAATAAAAAAACGTGGTGATGCTTGGAGGGGAGCTAGTTTAGTATTTGTAGGATTACTTTGTTGAGTTATCATCTACCTCCCCCATTGATAATCACAAGTGTCATATACAGCTGTAAATCTTGATAAGTCATTAGTTCGCTCCCTTCTGTCACAGTGGGTCTAACACATCTAACCCTAATTTAACCGTTACATCTAAGTCTAAATTATTGTTTGTCAAATGAAAATATCTAATAGAGACGGATTAATGTATAATTTACAGATTTCGCCGATTTCAAAGAAAGCACAGAAAATGTGTTCTCTCTTTAGCACAATTGATTTACTCGTGCTGGACATGTTGTGGTCGTATACCTTTGTAAGTGCGTCAACCAGATCTAATTTTGATTCTTTACTATATTTCCTTTTCTGCAATTAGAATTATTGGATTACAATACGCTTTGTGTTTGTTTACTTTCAAATAAAACATGTTGTATATGGCTTATAACCTCATAAGCTGTTTGTAGATCTCGTTTGTAATGTTTGATGCCAGATTTAATTGAACTTATGATAACTCCGTTACATTTTCAAAATGTTTTAAACTGTACTGATTTATCCGTGTATAAGGAAACTTTCATCCTGAAAGTAAACACTTAATTTTGGGTCATGGAAGAAAGACGATTACCTCATTTGAGTTTGATTGGTTGATGTGGAGACTAGATGCAGTAAATGATTTAGAAAGGAAAATTAGAAAATGAATTTGCTGAGGTCTGTGCATAATATTCTAGTCAAAGCTGTGCTGATAGATTCTAGCTTTAAAGTAGATCAGAGATTCGCATTTGCATTTATACATGTCGTCGCTGTTTTTGCGTAGTGACGTATGTGCTTTTTCGGCGTTTTGAGATAATGGCAATTGAAATTGTCTGCCGAAACAACTGAAAATTTTATGACCTTCTTTTTGTTTACGAAACTTTTATTTGGGTTATATTGGGACCCATGGGGGTAATCAATCATGGGATATGAGTGGCTTTATCCTAAACATACAACTTGGTAGAAAAATCATGAATTGAACTCATACGTCACTACGCTAAAAATGAATTCTCTAGCGTATAAAATCAAAACCAACCCATCACCCATAAATTATTTGATTGCAAATTAACTGGATTCCAAGATAGTTCGTATAAGGAGAATTTAGACCCAATCTCTATTCTATATCTCATAGCATTATTAGTCTTTCACTGATTTCGGGTGATTTTGAAACTGGACTTCGCATGCTCGATGCTATTCCTGCACATTGACAAGTCTTAATAGTATTTTGATTCGTATTCTAATTATTTTTTGGGGAGGGATGGTTCTGGTGTTAAGAATCGTATTCATGGGTTTCAGAGCGGAGTCAGTTTGTATACGTTTAAGTAGCCTATCACTGTTGTAATTTTTAAGGGACAGGATTTTAAATTAGTTAAAGTGTTAAATTAGTTAAAATTTTTACTATTTTCGAGATGTTGTGTTTAAAAATAGTATTTCCCGTTTCTTTAGACAGTCTTATCAAATTGTATAGACACCAACAACTATAAAACCCA
>LQRL01028904.1:16237-31129 GCA_001703475.1 Hydroides elegans
TAGTGGATTAGGGGCGAGCACTTATATGTGCACTTGGGATTGCTTAATAATGATCAATGTGCCAATGAATTAAGGCTTTTCATTTCGATTCAATAACTTTTATTTCACTTTTGATAGGGTATTTTTTTGTTTAAATATTATATTTTTTATCGTGAGTTTAAAATAAAATAGTTATATATTTCAGACTCTTCGTATGTATTTTTTTGAAATGCAAATTGCGTTCTTTGATAATTCATCTTAGACATGAAAGTCATATTTAATGCTATTTTGACAAAATATAAAAATCTCTAAACAGAAAATTGCAAAAATAGTGTATCATTGTTCAATTTCACACACCAGAGTTCTCTTAGATATTCTTTCATATATAGTTACACAAAAATGCCGACGTTGCAATAATAATTGCAATTAGTGTATCATTGTTCAACTTGACACACCAGAGTTCTCTATGTATTATTTCATATATAGTTACACAAAAATGCCGACGTTGCAATAATAATTGCAATCGAATATTCAAAGTATTGCTATTTGTTTCCAATTGCAATCGTCTGTGAAAACTTTAATTACATGCTGAGTCGAATGAACATCAACTAAGAGGAAGGAAAAACAGATTCAATTATTAGATGAGGACATAATAGCATCATCGCCTAAGTTATGTGGCTTATATCTATTTCACATCTTCAACTTCAAATAATAACATGTGAAAATGAATAGATGTTAAATATATGTTTTAAAATCATGGAACATAATAAATGTTGATTATATTTTATAAACTCATAGTCGCATGAAATGTGTGAGAGAAATTAAACAAATATACCACCCCATCTATAATCCATTTGTTAAACAAACGGCAACTGATAAGGCACAATAATTTCCCCGGTACAATTATTTCCCTTCCTCGGTGCGGGGAAACAATTGTCGACAATTGTTTCCCCGCTGAGGTTTGTTTCCCCCCAACACCGGAATAGGTGGACCCGATTATCAAATTAAGATATCATATATAATATTCTCCTATATTTCAGGTCGAATCTCCTATATTTATCCTATATTTCAGATCGAATCTCCTATATTTCTCCTATATTTCAGGTCCGAATCTCCTATATTCTCCTATATTTCAGGTCCAAATCTCCTATATTTTCACCCATCTCCTATATTTTTTGGGTCACTGGTCGCTTGACACCCTGTGTTTGTGTTCGCAACGTTAATAAATATGGTACTTGTCATTTGTTTCTTTTTCTTTAGCGACCAGATTTACCAAAATATGTTTATTTATTACGAATAAAGTCAAATACATTACGCTAAAACATAGTTACTCATTGCTAATGAAGTCTAGCTATAGTCAGTGGACCATATTGCATTTGCATTGTCCGTATTCGCAAGGCAAATTTGAATCACATGAAATATAAGCCTGAAAAGGATTTAATCTATATTTTTATCGGAAAAAATGGATCGAATTTTGATATTTAAATTGTAAAATTAAATAACGTAAACGTACGATTCTGGCAAGAATAGCGAATAACTCTCGAATACCTAAAAGATTCATAGATCTATATGTCGGTTAAGTTTCATTTTCACATATCATGGAAAGGGAAGAGTTTTTACCTGTCAAAATAAGTATGTTATTCTACTAGAATTATTTGACATTGCTGTTGCAGCCAAATGTTAAGCCGCTGGCTTAATATAGACCTCGGTAATTAAGGCCATAACTGAACGAGGGGCCATGGGAAATGTATCAGTTCGTGAAAAATGGCGACATATTTGTGTCACTAATATTTATAATATTATGCGATTTAAAGACCTTGAGTCGAATCCTTCATGCATTATGACATGTGTATTAAAACATCCCCGGGCAAGGAGATATGATTTGATAACATTTTGCTAAAAACTAGGTACCTGCTTTAACAAATAATTAAGTTGTAACTATTCTGCAAACCGTAACGTGATCTTTTCAGGTGTTGGTTGCTACCCCCTTGTTTGAAACTGTACACAATAATAGCCAAGATTATAATGATGCGTATATGTAAATATTATGTCAAGTGTGTCTGTCATACAAGATGTATCGAGATTATTACATGAGAGGCAGTGATCTGATAATAACATGTCTCGAGCTATGAAATAAGAAGAAAGAATGTCTCGTACTGCTAGGTTGATAAGTATTTCGTTCAAAAGGATGTTATATAAATTTATGAAAATTGAATTTTTGGTAAAATATCAAGAAATTGCAAATTGACACAGGATAAACTTGACCATCAGTAGGATAATGTTTTAACCCGCTCAGGTTGGTATCATATGTGCATGGTAAGATTCAGATAGAGAAGAGCCGTCATTATGAGGGTAATTTATACATACAAATTTAGCTTCAATATCATAACAAGTATTAGTACTATCGGAGTGTATAAAGCAAAACAAAAACACATTTTATTCGAAAAAAGGTTGAAAATGCAAGTATAACTTATAAACGAAATCTTTGTCAGCATGGTAAACTAGATAATGGAATTTAGTTACTTTATACCCGAAGAATCGAGCCACGAGTCATGAAATAATCTTGGAAATTTTAGGTTCGAATCTCTGTGGAAATCACAATTAAAAGTCTGTTGTAACCAAGTCTAATTTATTGATTATTCTTTGGTCATTAAAATCCCTGCTAAAAAACGAAAACGAAATAGGAAATTGATTTATCAGCAATAAAAACTCATGCTAGTAGTCATATGAAAAACTGATCATTCAAGTGATTATTGTCAATTTCATTTTTTCGCCAACTCACAAACATCTGTGATGATAACAACATTTTTTTATTTCATAAAAAGTATAAAATAATCAGCACAATTGAGATTAATGGTAGGTCACATGTTCCTTCAAATATGACATAATATAAAAACAAAAATATATATTTAGTTAGCAGTGCTTTGTAATGACACTCAATACTAAAGATATAATAAATATTTGCAATGTCAATAGGTTTATTTAACTTGATGAATATGGTAAAGTTGTATCCGAGTATCATTGAGCGATTATCGTGTATGAGATATTTTTGATTGTCGTCATTAGTCGAAGAATTACAAAAAGTGATGTCGTCAATAAGTGGTTGCTTTGACTGAGGGTCTGAAAGAGGCTTTAAAAGGAAAATGCTGTATTGAGTTTAGTTCGAAGAGCTTCTTTATGCACAAGATGATATCGTTTAAAAGGGATTCGTGCAAAAATCCTGTCATTTTTCTGAATATTGTTTCTCATGGAGTACTGTGCAAAGTGCACAAATGTGCCCATCCATTTCATCGACTAAATACCGAGCTTTTCTTCCAAAAATACTTCCTATGCATGAAAATGTACATTCTCCAAGCGCCAAACATTTAATAAGCCAAATATGATATATATGTAGGCTAATACGAAAATTATTATCACATGACATTTATTGAAAAATGACCGATTCTTCTTAGGAGCCCAGCGCTAATTCGTATTAAATTAATCGACACGAGCACATAATCACATAACACTGGCCTATCACAATTTGAAACACAACACCACAGATTGGTCAAGTGTAACTTAAAACCCTGGGATTACTCTCGTCTCGTCTTCTCGTAACCATAGATCATTCGGTCCTTTTGTGTCTCGATGGACATCTTGAGCCATCATAATTTGACAAAACAGTCGTAATCCATCATGAGATCAAATTACACTGAGTTAACGGGAAATGATGGGGCAACCAAGGCCCGAAATGTGCGAAAAAAACAAGGGAATGTGTTCGATATTCTCGAAATCATACTTGCCATTTAATTAAGAAAATCAGGGAATGCATGGAACAACCAAATGTAATCACTTTGACTCAAAATGGCAATTCTCTTCAAATGAAAAAAATGCTAGTCAGATGGAATTTAGGCGACACTCTGATACTTAATCATGATAAGTAAACAAATCCAGCTGAATTATTGTTCAAAATTTTATCTGGGGATATCTGAGGAATACTCGCGAACTTCCTGCTCTGCAATGCTGGACTACCCCACCCTCCATAACGCCCATGATTATTATTCAAATCTGTTCAATCCGCGCAATTTTTTTCAAAATCATTGAGTGAAGAAGACCGATTATGGGTCTGTTTTAATGCATGAGGGCGGGAGTGCGAGATTGGTCCTGGGATTTATCTGACCCAGTGTTGACCGTCTCAGATTTCGCAGTTGGTTCCCATGGGTCGCATCTGATGACACTGCTAAGGAACTCTCAGCACCATGGGTCGCATCTGGTTACATGGTTTGGAAGGACTATCTGTACTGTCTTTGGGTGTATGTAGAATTATTTTTGAGAGCTGGCTTTGCTTTGGAAAGAAGATTGGATCTTGGTTGACCTATTGATATTTTAAAAATGCTTATTTGTATACTCGAAAACAATAAATACCATGTGTTACATTAACTGTCTGAAGTCTTTCGGCAAGATATTTCCAGTGTCCATACATGTGCTTCATAGGCTACTCCCTTGACAAGGTGCGTTGTTATAACATAGTATCACGAAGTGACGTCGAATCGACGTTGTTATTTAGACCAATATGAGTTTTGGCGAGCGAACATAATTCAACATCGCGACGTCACATAGACAGACAATTTTTTTACGTTTGACTGCATTTATTATTTTCGCCACAATATGTCCTATGAAGTAAGGTTCATTATGATTAACGACCAATAAATAACGCCATTTGACGTTTTATGATGTCTAATCGAGTAGCGTCCGTCTCGTCATGACATGTCCTATGTCAAAAATGAAAGACGGAAAAAATGAAGTTGGCTAATGGAAGTAACGGAGTGGTCGCTAGGGATGTTGATGCTCTGCATGTTTCTGCAATGGAAGCTACGACATAGTGGCATCGCTTTCGGGCAAACAAGCACTCATGGCATGATTGACCTAGGAACAACGTCGACAATTCCATTAGCCCTCAAATCACCCAAAATAGCGATGACTAAAAACTGGGAAATATGTACTCTTCCACCCTTTAAGACCATTTTTTTATCGAGTTATCTACTCACTTTCTAACTTAAATTCCTCGAATGGAACATATAATGTATTATTGATACTACCTTACTCGGATTTCAATATTACCATTATGACGATATTCTATTGTTTTCTTTGTCAACCTGTATCATTAATGTATTACTCATAATTATAGGACATTGTTATTAAAAAAATGTAGCTTAATAATGTAGCATATCCGTAAATATTTCTCGCGAAAACTGATTGATAAATCAGTGTGGAAAAGTCAAGTGGTAGCAGCCTTGAGGATTTGAGTTCACCTTGTTCAGTAAAACGGCCAAAAAAATAGGATTTATGTTCACATATAAATCTCCTACTCGAGAGCCGTAGTAAAGTTAGCGCGACGGTACTAAAATCTAATGTCGCATTGATTACATGAAAAAATGAACCACTTTGGATTTTTGCCCGTTTACATCAGCTGTTTTCTCTCTGAATTTTAACGGATGTTCTTAATGTTCACTTGAAAATGTAACAAAGTCATGTCTTAAAACAGTTAAACCTTAAATACCAATAATCGGCAATAAAAAAATGATGGAAATTAAAAAAAATACATCGCGGCTTTTAAAATATAGGGGTTTAGATAATGAACTCCTATCTAATTACACACTGTTTAATTGCGTTTGTTGTCGAATTGCAGTGATGTTTTTGGTTAAATGATATAACATTTATGATTATAAATTCACAGCGATCAAACTTATATACATAAGATATCAATTTTTTTTTCAAGAAAATGGAGATGTTTAACAAATCTATTTTGGCTTGTTAAATACCAAATTGATAGCGTTGATATATTCAGCTTCCAATTTAGATTTTTCCAGTAAATTAAACATAAATGCTATTAAAATAAATGATAGGGCACGACGTCGTGTGGACACCATGGGGGTTACTCGTATAACATATGGATTTACATCGGTCAGACACATGGTCAAGCGGTGGGGGTCGCGGGATGGGGGTTTGGTGGGGGAGGGGTAGGGGGCTACCCCCGAACACGCTCCCCGTTATATATCAATCCCATCATAGCCTTAATTAGTGGAATCGACGTGGCTTCATCTATCTAGATTTTCATTGTGCTAGGCCATTGATGTATTATGCATGAGCGATCGACAGAACAGATGCGCCTTTAGGGTTAAGGAAGAACTCGAAGGAATGGTTTTAGTGGATGGACTGTGTTCACATTAATGCTTTATCATTATATCGCTTTTTTTCTTAATTTTTATTTTGAAGCTCAACATGACTCATTGTCTTGTAGTGAACTCATAAGTTATTAACTAGATTATCCAAGGGACGGCAATGGGTTGTTCTAACAGTGGTCAAGCTATGATCATTTGAATTCTTATTTCCAAGGCGGAAATCATATAACAACACATCATAATACATATACAGCACATATAATAACATCATATAAATAATGATAATGCAATGAGCCCTTTTTTGTCTAAGTGCATATGTCTTGAGCACTTTCCCGTTCAATTTGTGGTATTTCTCGGAAGTTTTGAGGAGAGGTTTTGAGAGTACAGTTTTATTGGTATTTTTATGATGAGTAAATATGGGGATGACATCAATATTTTCTGTCTGGCAGATATTTGTTTTCATCATCTCACTTATCGTAAAACTATTTTATGTTTGCGGATTAAATAATGCAACGTAATGGAATGATCAACAATGGGTAGGAACTTATAGCTCGGAAAGATATTTGATTGGCCAACAGGGCAATATTTGGACTGCTGTGGTAGAAGTTTAATGAAATCAGAAATTACGTATGAAAAAACTTTATTTGGGGGCTTCAATTTTTCATGGAGAACCAACAACGGAATATTCACCTAACCGGATCTTAAGGAATACATACAAACGGTAAAATGTCGACATCTATACAGGGGGCATTTCCTATTTGAAATGTCTTATTTCCCTTACAAGATCTGTTAATACATTGATCGAGAACACCATCAAATATTTGAAATATGTTTACACATTATCATAATATGTTACAGTTTATCAAGGATATCAGAGAGAATTAATGTTCATTAAGTGTTACTTATCCTTTGGATAACATTTCACATTGTAGTCAATAACATATGTGACAAAACATACTGTGCTCGACATTATATATAAGCTACATATCTTTATTTATCTGATTCTTTGTAAAACCTGACCATCTGTTGATTTGACATATGTCATTGACTCGTCGAACAAAAACCAAGTATATTAATATGCGCATCGAAATTCTATTTCGTTTTCTATACAAAAATCGACATATGACCAGAAAAAGTACAATAAAGCGTTGTTAAGAGATTCAATTCCTTGCTTGTATGAGTGAAATTGATAGAAAACACCCGGAGAACAAAACACCCATTTTTATGTCAAAAGAGTAGGAGAGGGAAGGTGACATCGGGTTAATTTGAGCTAATAATCTACTCGACAGAAGCAATGACTTGTTGAAAAGAGAGGACACGAGTCGTAAGTGGCAATGGACGAAGAGGCTTAAACCCTTGGCAAAGTAAGGACAGTTTGAGGACAGTGTGTGATTTTAATATAAGGAAGCTGAAATAGCATCTGATAATAGGTGGACTGTAATGTTAATCAAGAATAGTAATTGCACCGAGTTTAAAACACATATCTACCGAAGAAGTAGAACAACGATTTAGGCGTTATGCAAATTTTTCTTCATTAGATATTTGAAACTTTTTATTATATTAAAAACATATATTTTCTGTGTAATTTTGGATATATTGATAAATTGAAAGGTTGATATATAAAAACTGCATCGAAATTACACATATCAACCACCAACTGAACTATTTCAAAACGTTAATTAATTCATCCACTTTCCTAATCGGAAGAGATCTGTCTGTCTCTCTGCGGCTGGGGAAAGCCCTTTAAAAGAGGACTAAAGTTCCATATTTAGACAACTGCACAGACAGCTTAATGAAACTTGTTGAACTTGCAATTGTAGTGATTTTTTGTTAAATGCCTTTCACGCTACATTAAGGAAATATATGCATAGTGTGTATGACAATTTTTGTTGTTACGACTCCTCTCGTAACAAGAGGGTTGGATGACAAAACAGTGCGTTTAATTATTGAAGGAGGTGATTTAACTAAATTGTGGAGGCACCTTTTTTGCTGAATACATTGTACTCGACTTTTCTCTTATGGAACAGCTGATTAGACCATTGATATGCCGCCTTCTTTTGAATTTTGCGTTGATACATTTTATATATTTTTTAAGTTGTTTTGAATGACTTTTAAACTTAGTAAACTTGCGGAAATGTGTGATGAAACGCTGGGATAATTTTGAATAGTTATTTTGATGTGTTTGTTGCATGTACTATTACTGGATAGAGTTACATGTTTTACAAACATGCGATTTGCTGTCATGTACTTTGCTATGACATTGTATTGCTACATGCGCTTATGAAAAAGTTATCGAAAATATTTTCAATTTGATTTAAAGTTACTGGGATACTAATAGGCCTATACACTGTTTTTACACTTAATGGATGAAAAGGATATATTTAACTCCGGATAAAAACATTATAACAAGTAAGTTTTTAAATTTTAATACAAAGGCTTCGGATTTGACGTGCTTGTTTGAATCCCAGATATGGGCTACTATAGATTTGTATTTTCTATATGTAGAGAAGTGCTTATATTTGAAGCATCCGTCATGTTCGTAATATTGATGCAGACTTACAACCCGAATTTGTATCTGGATCAAGCCCTTTAATTCTTGTTAAAAATTGATTGAGATTTTCGTTATGACTTGGCACAGTCTAAGGGGGGGGGGGCCTTTATGCGGGCATCGCTCTTATTCATGTAACCTAAAACCCCTTCTGCTGTAGCGTCCCCGGTTCGGCCCTTATATTTTGCATCCTCATCGCCACTGGTTCGATATTTTCTGGATCCGCGCCTGATGACTATCCAAGAGCTGGGCCATGTGTCGCTTAACGAAACATATAATTAAATGGTACTTGCGTTTAAGTATATTTAATTAAGAGTGCTATTAAAATAACACGAACAAAATGACGATACATTATTATACGAAGTAGCGTTTGACTTGTGTAACAGTTCAGATAACGTTTTGCAATTTTTCTGTCTGCTTACTTTGTCTGCGAACAATAATGGGTATAAATAAATCATAGGTTTCATTTTAAGCATCCTATAAACATAACATTTTTTATTAGCAAAATAAGGCAGCTTAAAGCATTGAGTGCCATCCAAAAAGGACAACCTATTTGAATTAATGGCGTAGGCCTACAATCCGCCGTTAACGCATTAAATCGTTATGTTCAGTATTTTGAAAATGTGCAGTATGAATTACAATTAATGCGATGGTCTTCTGTAACTGCGAATAGGAAAACTGAAATTCTAAATCCCAAACCTTCGTTTAGGGTTTTCGCAATCACATATTGCATATTTTTTTTATTAAAACCGCATTAAAAGCGGATTAATGTCGTTGTAGACCATGTATATAATATATAGTGACGATAAGGTACATGTGTATGTCTTAAATATAAGCTAAATTATAACATCACTAAAAATAACCCGTTTTATCCATAGCTATTTTAGTTTTATGTAATGAAAATTGTTAAGTGATTGTAAGTACACATTTTCAGACAGATTTAGCATTCATTTGTCCAAGTTTAAGTGTAGCCCGAAGATAAAAATGTCTGCCAAAAACGATAGTTTTACGCATCCATTTTTACTTACGTCTTGAAAAAACTTTAGCATAACATTATAAATACTGGTATATCTTACTCAAAAGGGCCGTTAAATCGGATACGAGGTGAACATTGTCGGTTTTGAATTCAAGGGACTAAAATCTAAAATCTAAGAATGAAAAAAAAAAAACATTTTACATATTACACGTAATTCATAGCAGTGCCTTAATAAATTGTTTTGACACAGTCTACCTTAGTTCAAAGCACTATATTAAACGGCAAAATGTTACATGTACATTTAAATGAAGCTGGTGTGGGTTGATTTAAACGTTTGCCAGAATGTAGCGAGGAACTTCATATTTATATTTATATGCGTGATTATCATAAAATCTTAAAATAAACTTGGCAGGTTTCATATTTCAGAATGAATTTAAAACATGGTTTTAATTACAGATGGAAGAAACATTAGAACTGCGAAACTTGCGAAAGAGCTGTGTAGGTGTTTGGGTGCCAAGTTTGTCATTTTAAGTGAGATTATAATTTGTATATCAATATCTTGTCATCATTAAACATCATAATTAAGTAAACGATCCAAGCACATAGTTATATTTTATTTTAAAAAATGTTTGTATTAATAATGAAAAACATCAGTATCTCCCGAAAGTCCTATTTTTATTTGTTGGCTTCTTTTCTGAATTCTTTTCTTTTCGCAATTTTATTTGTTTGTTATAACAGCTTCTCATGGCTGCTATTCTTAAGAATGTTGACCTAACACTTATTGGAATGGCTAGACATTTGCATCAAGTCTGAGACCAGAGAATCCAATAATTAGCAATGATTGCATGTATCAAAATGCAACCTTATTTAAAATCAAAGCATTTAAAGAGATCGAACATAAGTTAACTGACGTGAAGTTGCGGTCACAATGTCAACTGTGCGTGGCCTTTATTTCTTAATTCTATTATTAAATAGCTTTACTTTCCCAGATGGAACCTGGAAACGAGATTATGCACTTTCAAGAGAATAATGATAATGCAAACTACGACCATTTCTTGAGAATTATCAATATGCTGTCCACTTCAAGAGGCTTCCCTGAAATTGCATTGCACTGATTCGGATCACGAGAAAGATTATTCTGCATATGGATGAGAGAAATAACCAAAAATGAGTCAGATTTAATCTCATTGTGACATGCGTATTTAATATGCTCATCTCGCATGTCCAAGTTCACTTAATTTCTGACGCCAGAGCGACGTGCTCAGGCATTCTTCTAAGGCTTCTGCAAAGACGGGGATTGAGAAGGGGTCACAAGGCTTTTAGCGTTCCAAAGTGATTCGACAATTCGAATTCTTTTATTGCATTTGTCGTGCATTCCCTTACTTTTGCTCATAATGAAGCATAAGCATCCAATGTCGGTTTGACATGCAAACTTGGGATGCTTATCTGGAGTTGGCTCGGAATTATTGTAAAATCCCCTTTTGAATCGATTCCAAGTAGTTCCTGGTTATTGAGTTTCCTCATGCAAGCATACATCTTTTAGTGTTGGCTCTTGCTAAGGGGTATATTCAGCTTAGCAAAAATATACTGCTTTTTGGGGTTGGAGCAAGAGTATAGTGGTAATTCTTAATGGCTGCGTGACCAATCGCCATTATATTTGTTTATGAGTATGAATGCACGAGGGATACTTCCCTGGAATACCATAGCACTGTAGAGTTAGTGGTGCCCAACATAGAAATCAATATAATATGATTTGCTATACTTACATATGATTTATTTCATTTCGGTCGCTTCCGCATTTTATGGATACATGGCATAGTCGTTTCGTTCATTGAGTATGGCAAAAAATCGTCATAGGATATTATCATGGAAATTAATAATTTCAAATATGAACTGAGGGAGGAGATGGAGAGGGGACGGTGCTGCTCAACTGATGAAGAGGAGCATTGTCTATTTCGACAATACTCTGATCATCCTGCATCCTGTCCACCTGCACTTTAAGGTGTCACTTTCGTTCCATTGCTCCTTTGACTCAAGCAGTTGATCCCCTTCCCATACCCCTCTTCGCGCCGCTGGCTCCTCATTGACCTGCGGTCGCGAAAAGGGCGTGACCTGTCACACATTTTGTGTCTTGTCACCCCTCCCACACCCCTCCCTGCCCCTCCCTCCCTCACCCCCCCTCCCTACCACATGCTTCCATGCGCATAAACGGAAATACCACAATGCCGCTGCCACGCACGTAATTAATGAATTTACAATATCGAAAGGGGTGCGTTCGCAATTACGCAGTTACAACGGTTAAATATGTCATCATTATGGGCTTTATAGTGAGCTACTTGAAAGAGTTGATCATTAGTAGGTTGACATAGCCGTAAGGCGTTGATTGAAATTAGATCACAAAGATGACAAAGGATGGGCAGTTTAGAAGGGATTTTATGCTGATTGGTTCCAACAAGGCAGGTGCGTGAGATGAATATATGGATATGGCGGTCGGGGATTTGAATATGATGATTATTTTCTATTTGTTTTTATGTGCATAAAATCACTAAAATAACATTTTCCTTCTTTGTTCAAAAATTATTATTTTATTTGCTATACATAAACTTAAGCTTACATGGAATGTGATGTACAGTGGCGCGCACTCCAAACTTCTCGAGACAAACGCTAAACGCTAAACGTTAAACGCACAAACGCTAAACGCTAAACTCTTAAACGCTAAATGTTACACGCTAAACGCTTAACGTTAAACGCTAAACGCTAAACCATAGCCACCCACATGTGTGAAGGGTATATAAAGGACATCATTATGAGTGCTTATCTTAATTTCCTATATGCCTTTTCATCAAACGCTAATCGCTAAACGTTAAACGCTAAACGTTAAACGCTATATTCTGATCTTGCTAACCCTTAAACGTTAAACGCTAAACGCTAAACGTTAGTGAAATCGAGAAGTTAAGCCTGCGCGCCACTGTATGATGCACTGATGCTCTAGTTGCTACGATAGGGTGTTTTTTCATTGTGTAACGTACCATTTCTATTAATGAAGGTGATTTTATTCTATATATTGGTACAAATGGTAAATATTTCATAATTAAAACCCATGTTATCTATCACAATGATTCGTTGAGTAATGCTATTATGGGAAATAACATACAGTGAAAAATAAGCGATATGTACATGGTTAAGGCCAAGTGTTAAACAACATGTGATGGTTCATTTCTAAGCTTAATCACTCATGTCCAGCTTTAACGACGATGAAATGTCACACTCTTTGCCACGAAGCCAACCGTTTCTTTCTCATTTTTGTTGTTTTGTCGAGCACAACATGATGTGCGTATTCATTATAATTCAAAACTGTACACAATCCCATTGACCTGCCAGTTCGACCTTACGTGACCTTCAAAACCATAACTTATTCATGATTTCTTCAATAGAGCCGATGTCGCAGCCAAAAGTGTACAGACCGCAATAATAAAAAGGGATGATTTGCTATCCCTATAAAACTTATTGTTTTTATGTCTGGCATTTTTAGATGTTGATGTTGTGCCCAATGACCTTTGCTCTGACACCATGCGGGCAAGGGGACCGTATTCGAAATTTAAGAATTATTAAAATTAAATATCATAAATAATTATTGATTCTATATTGATAAGCATGATAAAAACAATGCCTACAGATGCGTTGGACCATTAAAATGTTGGAACTCAATAATCATACACCTAAAACTCGATGGGAGACTACACGACAATTCACATAATGAAGTAGAACAAGACAAACTATAAAGACATAGTATGACATTATGGAACAAAAGTAAAAAAAAAAAACAAGAAAAAAAAAACAAGATACATGTAAGTTGTGGTTAATGAAAAAGAAGATGCACGAAACTCGATTTCTTACGGTCTGTCTGCTGCACTTGGATTCGGGACAGAATGAACCGAGTCCATGTTTGGTGAACTTAGCTGTACAATGATGTGCTAAGCGCAAACTGCTGGACAGGCTATGATATTATAAGGACATAAAAGTCATAACATGGAAATAAAAATGAGTCATTAGCAGACCATAAACTACGACTTTGCCTTAATTATAAGTTATTAAGAAATGTTATTGCTTTTTAAAATTGTAATTTCTGTCTAAATATGTCACTGAAATGGGTGTTTTATCCCATGTTTTAAGGTCGGTTTGCTAATTATTCATGTAAATTTTTGAATGGATTAGAGACCATGAGATGGTGATCTATCAACCTTGAGTTAAGGGAGTGTTCGATTTTTAAAACGCGTGAAAAAAATCGTCCTCTGTTTAACAGAGCCCTTTCTCATACATGTTAGATTAAATGGAGAATCCGTTCACATAGAAAACCTACATATTGTGTGAATACCTAACCATAATCCGATATAATGAAATTGCAAGTTTCGTTAGTATCGAAATAACCTAATACTAAACTGTTATGCAAAGATTACAATAACATTGTTTATATTTCTACTTATTTTTGCAATTGCTATGTTTGCTGAATTAACCCCATTGAAAAAAAAGCGATTTCGGTGATATTTTAGTGCATATAAAACAAACTTCAGCTTGATTTGCAGTAAATGTGTCTGTAAATATTGGTGGTCGCTAGTAACTGTTGTATACGCTTCATTTTGCTTGTTTGAAAGCCGTTTTGATAATAACTGTCAACTGCGTTTGCCGAGACACACAAATTACTATATTTGATGTCCATGTGGTTTTTACATGGGGCTCTCACAATATTACAGTTATGTTAAGCAAGTAACCCCCGGTACAATGAATTGGTTAAAAATAGGTTCTATTACAAGAAGGAATATCGGCACCTCATTATTAGCACCAGTTTTTCACTATTGTAAGGTCAATGAGTCTATAGAGAATCCGTAGATCCGGATTGTTATGGATTACATTAGGGATAATACTTGTACCTGTTTCCTCAGCATTGTTGTTTCCCGGAATGGTATAACCACAGAAAGAGGGGTGAGGGTATAACCTATTTCCTTTGCCCACGGAGCCAGTCGTCATTGAGTAGGCCTATAATTTCGTTCCTGTATCTTAAATTTTTAAACTCTGGTCATACGGTCCTAAACAAAATGGTGACGGTTCATTTGTCCGAAGGTTCACCTGGCCGAAGGTTCATCTGTCCGAAGGTTCATCTGTCCGAAGGTTCATCTGTCCGAAGGTTCATCTGTCCGAAGGTTCACTTGTCCGAAGGTTACAAATAATTC
>LQRL01028920.1:13634-24012 GCA_001703475.1 Hydroides elegans
GTTTCATTTATCAATTTCCAACTTAGTTTATATTGGTTGTCATGTTGTGCATTTTCTATCTGGTTTATCTTCATAGAGATATTTTCCTCCTCTAACTCATCATACTTCTCGTAAAGGTTTGTGAGTGCTTTTCTTAGTAATTCCCTGGAAGCTTCATCAGGATTTTGTTGATATTTTTCGAAGGCTTCTTCTACAACTTGTCTGTCTTTGTTGAGTCTTATATCATCGCTTCTTTGTTGTCTCCGTGTGCCTTTTATCTGTGGAAGGACTTCTTTTGCCGCTTCTTCATTTGCTCTGATAAAGCGCTCATACTCTTCGGTGGCTGACTCGTTTTCAATTGTCAAAGCGTGAAATCGATTCTTTACAGTTAGTGTGTATCTCTCCTGCAGTTCATCGTCTTCCTTGAGCATTTTCCAGTCGTATCTTATTTTTCTCATGGTCCCTTTATGATAAACAGCGTCAAAGATGCTCAGGCATACAACAACTTTGCTAGCATTGGATCGGATCACAGAATAGTTTCTGCAAAAAAAATAAGATTAAGCCTTCGATCGAATCATAAATGTTAATACATTTTAAAAAAATACCTAATGTATATTTTGATAGTGTTTAGCCCATTAACAGATTTGGAAAAGGAAAATAATGACCATCTTAAAATCAGAGCCCATATTATGTCCAGTTCAATTTGTGTCGCAAAGGTACTTTCTCTTAGTGTTACCAGTGGAAAAATATAAACTTTCCCGTTAAAAGACTTATAATAAAATCAAACCTGTAATTAATTGTTGAAATGAATAACATAAAAAAATTAAGGTTGAAAACAAACACTAATATTATCTTTCTATTTTTCTATATAAAAGGAAGGTATGATTAAAACTGTCAATGCGTTTAAATAAACTGAAAACACAGACATTACAAAATATGCAGAAACAACCCAATAAAAAACGCACAGCTTCTCAAAGACGTAACACAAATCGCCAAGGTACTTCACCTTAGTTTCTAATCAGAAGAACAATATTAACTTTCCTGTTACAAGACTTGTGATAAAATCAAACCTGCGCTTAAAAGTTGACATAAATACTATACAAATTTGAACGTCAAAAACAAACAATACTATTATATAGACTATCTAAAAGGAAGTATGATTAAAACTGTCAATGCGTTGAAAAAAATATTGAAAACATATGCATTACAAAAAAATGAAGAAATAAACGAATAACCAAAAACACTGCTTCTCGATAGCGTAAAACATATAGCCAAGGTCCTTTACCTTATACTGCTAAACCGGTTTAATTTTCGGGATAAAAGTTAATTAAAAAAAAAAGTGGTAAGCCCATCAAGTTAAATTTTATCAAAATGCGTTCATAATTTGAGGGTGCAATAAACATTTATTTAATATTTTATTCTGCCTTGTACAAATAGGTGTAACCTCTACGAAAATTAGGCATTTTCAATTGGACTTAGCCTAAAAAGCCTTGAACCAAAAACATAAATGTATGTTTAATTATACATTAATCTGCGAAAATTGACTTACAAGTGCAAATATCATAATAATAATGTATATTGGAATTTATGGAGCCATTTTTTTCCAAAATTTGAAGCCAAATAAGAAATATTATATGTGCAGTTTTTCAATGAAACTACGATATTTTCTAAGATTCTAGAAATCTTCCCAAGTGTGTACCAATTTAGACCTCAAGGTTTTAGATGTTTTCCCCTAAAAACATACACATTTCTCCAACAATTGCGCAAATTTAAAAAGATACCATGTGTAAGATAAAAAAAAGTTATTAGCTAAAACTTAATTCGGTTTAGCAGTATAGTTTAATCAGAGGAACACTATAAACTTTCCTTTTAAAAGTCTTATGATAAAATCAAAACTGAAATTCAGTGTCAAAATAAACAACACATAAATTTGAACGTTAGCAAATACAGCAATATCATATAGATATATGTTGTACTTTTTATTAAAAAGAACTGATCGAATTCTATGTAGTCTATATAACAGGAAGATATGGTTATACCGTTTTCCTTCGTGGTAATGACTCTAATAATACGTCAAGCAAACGGATAGCAAGCATCGATAAGTTCATACATATTTTGGATGAAAGTCTACATTGACACAGGTGGTCCAAGATACATGCATATTTACCAAGGCCTTGACATCATAGTTAAACGAGTGGCTACTGAATTAGTGGAAATATATCTGTCTTTTGCCTATATGAAATTACGGTAGACAGAGAGCAGTTTTTCTGGAGTCAAGGTAGGACTCCCGCATGAATCTGATTATGTGTCGGAACTGCCTAGAGATAAACAGCAAAGCACAGGTGAATATTTTGACCGTGAAACGCTTTTTCCACTTGTGCAAACAGTCGTTGCACATAAAAGTGTTGCTTTGACTGATGGACTTGCACATTGGGTAATACATGGGGTAGAACGACACGAACGTATCGCAGGTGTTTGCCTTGTTATGCAGTGCCACACTATCAACAATGACTCAACATCAGAGGAAGTCGGAGTAACAGTCGATCTAGTCCCAATATGTGTCATGAAAACAACACACTCATCATTGAATGACAAAGCGGCAACATTATTACCCCATGGTTTAGAAGAATACGTCAAACAAAAGGATATATACAAGTTTTTAATGCTGCTGCTGATGATGATGACGTTGAATGTGACACCGAAATCATTGAAAATGATATCATGAAGCATCTTCCAGATGACACAAAAAGAGCGTACCGTGTCGCGAAATTCCTAATATCACACCTTTTCGTCCAAGAAACTGTTCCATTTTACGAAATCAAAACCTTAGCTGAAGCGACGCGATTGAGATTATATGGACGCACGTCACACATATAAAGCTACGATCTTCGTGTCCTTTTCCTTCACCTTCTGCTCCAGTTGCATGGAACCGAGGCCGAGTATCGACTTAAGGGAGGTCTGAACTTGCTCTGCCTTATCGACATGATCGAGTATTGCCATAGCATACCTTCATATGGCAATGACATATATCACCCAATTCTCAAGCATGAATCTGTATTTGATTGGTTTCGCCCTGAGACGCTTTAAAGATATTATTCTAAAGTTTGATAACGGGAATTCCGCCGATGTGGTTAACAAGCTTAAGTTACTAAACGACGAAAGAAAGCCGTCTCTTGAGTGGTGATTACGATTTCTTCTTATGATAATTTTGAAGTGTTTAAAATAAACTTGTTCACATCTTAAATAGTATATCGAGCAACAATTCGTTAACAATATGAGCCGATTCTTATTTTAGCAAGCTAGTTTGATTATCATTATAATAAAGTTATAATATAACTATAATAATGAACATCAACCCTTTCCTCACATATTTTTACAGTTTTTGCTCGCCAATTTAATTGCAGGATGGACGTCTTTCCATGAGATTACTCAGATGACTCAGACGACATTTAAGCAATTCGATCCTAACTACATGGCCACCTTGCAGAGGAGAATGGATATTGTCAAGGGATTTCACAGCGAAAAACTTTCAAACAGTGTATTAAAACGTCAAATCAACGCAAGTAGTGAGTCCCGGGTATCCTGTTAACGTTCCCATTGACTTAAGCATTTACTTATATATGTTAATAAATGATAAATATGATGTCATTGGTGTTATGAAAAAAAACAATATTTTTTTCTTTACTACAATGTACATTCATGCAGTAAAAATATTATCATAAAAAATCATAGAAATGGAGGAAAGATTGAGGAAACCAGGTTAAGATCACTGTTTTAAAATATGTTAATATTGTTTTCAATAAGTAGAATCCATGGAAACAATGTAATGTTTAATTAAATAAAATGAAATTAAAAGTAAAGCCGGGCTCTAAGTTCCCAAGGGCCATTGGTCCCGGATTTTCCAAATGGTCATCACGTTTTCTTTTTAAAGAAGGGGGTCTTAGAATATATATGTTTGGGTAACCGGGTTTCGGTTCGAGCCTCCTGGTTTTTAAAGGCGAAATTAAACGACTTCTGCGGAAACAAATCGAATTTCGAACCCCGTAAAGGTCTTACATGTATGTATTAAGGAATTTAGGAATTTAGTCAAATGGAGATTTGAACACAGTGGAATCACTCCTTTAATCTAAAACTTTCATATTTATGGCATGTAATAATTGCTTGGTAGGATTGCTTTTATTAAAATGCAACTTTTATTTTGAATAAAATTATAAGTCACATGGAGTTCTCTAAAATATATAGACTATAAATGCCCAAGATCGCAAAACAACGCAAAATAGTGTTTTTTTTTATTCAACAAAATATTTAACGCTCAGTTATATAAAGTCTTTATGAGACACACAAACAGTCGCGAAACTTGAGTACATTTGTTTTATCGAATACCAGATATAGACTTCTATTCGTTTGGCAAGTGAGATAGTTCTTATCTACGGCGATGACTCCTGCATTCACTTGTATCTGATCAAGAAGCAGTCCATACAAATTTTCCCTTTCAAAGCATCTTTGATGCATCATTTCAATATATCTTAACAAGATAATTTAATAACACGTTTCCGACATTGAGGGCCCAGCTAGATTTGAAGCTTTATCTATATTTTTAGCATGTCAAATATAAATACAGGAATTTACATCTAACCGTTTATGGGTCGTATGGACATATTGTTTTATACGTGAAAAGGGACACATATGTGTAATAACACGTTAATATTGGTTTGAAGATCAGGACCCATATTCTCCGCCTCACTTAAGCTGAACCTTACCCTTAAAACAAATGTAAATGGTTGGGAAAGCGTAGATTTAAGGTTACGGTTATAGCGGTGATTATGGGTCCTGGGAAGCGAATCCAATCGGATGAGCTGAAAATCGCTAATAATGCACCGCTTAGTCTCAATGATTATATTCAATTCGCAAAATAATATTTTTACTTATACATGTACATTTATCGGCTCAACGGACAATCAATTCAATCGAACTGCTTGGCATCAATTATCATATTCGATCACTTACAATTCACAATACTTAGGGACTTAAATGGGCAAAACGTTTTGGGCCATGTGTCATTTTTTTAAAAACTTTATGGGTGGACACTTTTTGGGTGGAAGTTCTTTGGGTGAAAACTTGTTGTCCCGTGTTGGTATTTTTGAAATTTTATGGGTTAATTTTTTTTGCCTGATTCATTTATGTTTCTTACATCTGTGGGAAGAACATGCGTATCACAATCCGTTTGAAATAAACTTTTTCACTTATATATTTATCGAACAGCTTTGACATCGTTATCAATGTCTATTATACTTTTTTACTTACCGTACTCGCCCGGGTAAGCGCCCCCCTTTCGGGTAAGCACCCCTGCATTTTATTTAACATTTCGCTAAGCGCTCTCCCCCCTTTCACCCAAAAGTACATGGTCACTACTGCATGTATGTGTGAAGCATAAAACGGCGTTACACATGGTATCCATAGGTTGACCTACATAAGTTAACCAGGATGGGTGGATTGGGGGAGGGGGAGAGGCGCTTACCCGAATGTAGCTAAGCGCTCCCTCTTCGGGTAAGCGCCCACCACATCGTTTATCTTTTTGCAATACACCAACCTAGTGCCCCCGGGGCGCTTACCCGAGCGAGTACGGTCATTACTTTATGCTTTCAGGAAAATATGGAAAAATACGGGAGAATTATTGCCCCTCGGGAGACCGCTCGGGACCGAAACGGCAATACTTTCCCGTATTTTCCTGAAAGCATGAAGTATTATTATAATACTATATGGCACATATACAAAATACAGCTTCTTTGCATTTTCACTATTGAAATAAAACAGGGATTTTAAAGTATTTAAGTATATATCATGTCTAAGTCTATATAAGCCATTCAGGTGACGGCGCTTTGTTATGTTAGACACACATATGAATAGTTAATACACAGCCAACACTGCTTCTCGATAACGTATAACATATCGTCAAGGTACTTTCCCTTAGTGTTACAAGAGGAATATTATCTTTACTGTAACAAGACTTATCATAAAATCAAACCTGCGATTCAATGTTGAAATAAATAATATAAAAATATGAACTTTGAAAACAAACAATAATATTATATAGTATATATAAAACACATACATTACAAAAAATGCAGAAATAAACCAATAACAAAAATACTCCTTCTTGATGACTTAAAACATATAGCCAAGGTACGTTCCCTTAGTTTTACCAGATAGACAAAATAAACTTTCCTGTTACAAGACTTATGATAAAATCAAACCTGAAATTCAGTGTTGAAATAAAAACATTTAATATTTGAACGTTCCAAACAAACAATATTATCATAATATATTTTGTACTAATTCTAAATAGTCTATATTAGGGGAAGATATGGTTAAAATGTCGATATTTGAAATAATGCTGAAAAACATAGAAATTTATAAATGCAGAAAGAAGCCAATAACGGCGAGGACATCGTTGTTTGTTTAGGATCATGTATCGAAATAGAATCAAATTCGAAAATAGAACCTTTGTCCTACAACGTGTCTGATTTGTTTCGTGGTTATGACTCTAATAATACTTCAAGCAAACGGATAGCAAAAATCGATAAGTTCATAAATTCTGGATGAAAAAGTCTACATTGACACAATTGACCCAAGATACTCGCATATTTACAAGGGCAATGACATTATAGTGAAATGACTGGCTACTGAACTAGTGGAAATATACCCGTATTTTGCCTATGTGAAATTACGCCCGACGGGAAGCAGCTTTTCTGGAGTCAAGGTAGGTAATACATTGGGTCATAGAACACGAACGTATTGGAGGTGTTTGCCTTGTTATGCAATGCCGCGCCATCGAAAATGACTCAACATCTGAAGAAGTCGGAGTAACAGTAGATTAAGTCCCGGCACGTGTCATGGAAACGACATGCTCATCATTGACTGAAAAAGCTAAAGCATTTTTACCCAATAGTTTAGAGGAATACGCAAAGGAAGGGGATCTATACAAGCTATTACCTGATGATGATGAATGTGACACCGGAATCATGGAAAATGATATAATGAAGCATCTTCCAGAGGACACAAAACGAGCGTACCGTGTCGTTAAATTCCTAATATCAAACTTATCGGTCACATCAACTGTTCTTTTTGATGATGTCGAAACCTTAGCTAGAGCGACGCGATTGAGATTATATGGACGCGAGCCATATTATCTAAGCTACCGACTCCGCGTCCTCTTCCTTCACCTTCTGCTCCAGGTGCATGGCACCGAGGAAAGCATTGACTCACGGGTGGTCTGCACTTTCACTGCCTTAATGACATTCCCGAGTATTTCAAAAGAAACATTGGATATTAGTTTTATATATATCACCCCATTCTCAAACATATACCTGTATTTCGTTACTTTAGCTTTAAGATGCTTCCAATACAAGATATTATTCTAAAGTTGGATGACGGGAATCCCGCTGATGTGGTTACGGAGCTGAAGTTGCTAAACGACGCAACGAAGCCGTCTCTTGAGTTGTGATTAATTTCATGATTATTTTGTAATATTTGAAATAAATTTGTACACATCTTAAATATTATATCAACTGAATATCCTTTAACAATATAACCAAATTCTTAATATAGCACATTAGTTTGATTATCATTATAATAAAGTAAATCAAAATATGAACAACAACCTTTTCTACTCGTAATGTAAGTTACAGTTCGCCAATTTAATTGCAGGAAGACCATTTTTCCATTTGATGACTCAGATGAAATTTAAACAACTCGATCTTAAACCTAACGTACACCTGACGTGTAGAATGGATATTGTAAAGGGAATGCACAGTGCGAAAATTTCAAACAATGTATTGCAATGTCAAATCAGCGCAAGAAGTGAGGCCCGGGTATCTTGTTAACGATCCCATTGACTTAAGCGTTTACTTATACAGGTTGACATTTATGAATATGGTGTTATGAGTGTTTTCAATACAATATTTCTCTACTTTAATGCATTCATGAAGTCAGGATATTAAAGAGGGTGTAGCATAAGGGTCAAATTGCAAGGGTATTCAGATTACTGCTCGGCTCAATTCTGCGTACACACGAAAAAGCACCGAGGTAGAAATCGAATCTACCAAGCCGAAAGTTTAGGTGCCGCCGAAAAACACCGAGGTCTTATCTAGCGAGACAAAATTCAGGTACCCTCGAAAAATTACCGAGGCAGAATTCTGGCTTATGCTACAACATAAGATAAGATCATAGTCGACCATGGAATGGATTGTTGAACATAGTTTTATTTCATTGCTTTGAAATATGTTCATTGTTTTCGATAAGTAGTATCCATGAAAAAAAACGCAATGCTTAATTTAATAGATATGAGCTTCCGAGAAGCGTCCGATTACTCAATTCAGAGCCGTTGAAAAAAAAACAAAAGAATCTCACATTCACCTTGAAGATTCTAGATTCTAGATCAATTCCATCAAGGTGCCACCAAAAAAAACCGATGTGTAGACACGGTAAGTAGTAGTGATATAACGAAAGTTTAGCATTAAATGGTTTTCATAAAGCGATGTCAGCATCATTTGGTCATGCATGCAGCAAAACATAGATATAACAATAATAATACCGGAAGGATCCTTGTCAAATTGTTTATAACCCAAGATACAATGGTTAACATTGTGCACAATGATCGTTTTTACATTCAGACACTCGTCTCGGTAAAAGATGTGTTTAAAAAAAAGTACTCACAATTTCGTAAAAATAGGATTATTTATTGATAAAATGTTATGTAAAATTCAAAGAAAAAGTGTTTTATATAAAAGTTTAAAACATAAACATAATAAATAATATTTTTAAACTGCACTATATGCGGAGGTCAATGTTATAAGTTTTAAAAGATAACATGTATTTCATTTTTTTGTTAAACAAAATCATGACCTTAAACTTTGATCCTTAAACCTTAGACTAGTTAGACATAAAAAAGAATAGTCCATTTCAAGTAATATCTTAATTTAAAAGGTTGTGGCTCAAATGTATTCAAACAGCAAGTTTACCATTATTTTATTCAAATCTGAAAATAAATATAGAACATCACCTTTTACCATCGTCAAAGCGAATTGATCAAAAATACCAAGTCTGCACGCAAGAATAATCTGGGTCACTATAAATAACCCTTACATAATAAAAAACGTTATACCAAGCGTTTTGCATATAATACAACAACGCGTTTGAAAAGTGACAAAAAGATAATATAACACTTCATTGGCTAGAGATGATGTTGAAGAATGTATTTGGTCGGACTGACATTATAATGATATAATATATTATAATTGCTCGCTTCTCATCTAAGAGAATGATATTCAATATATACCCTTGCCCAGTGACCTATTTACCTGAATCAAAATACCAATGTATATGTACATGTATATGTACTTCAACCAAGCTTAATTTTGTATATGAATAACAAACGCTATAATAACATTCATTTTTTTTAAATATGCACATTTTCTTTACGGACTCTACATGCAGAAGATGACATGTGCATTTATACATTGTATATTCATTTAACGAAACCGTTTCGTTGATCTACGCTCTTGGGTAAAAGAAACAAAGAGAGGAAATGCGCGTTTCATTAATGTCACATTAGCAGAAGATCACCAAATTAGAGATGGGGGCTGTGACAAAAAAGCTTATCATTGCTTCGAATAATAAAACCCTTGCATCAACCAGCCCCTGCACTATAAAACTACACGATTGATCAAATAACATTGCGTGATAGAAACCACACACATTTTGTGGATTGAATACACCAAAGGAAATTGAATATATGCATTTTCGCACAAAGTGACTTGTGAAAAATCAAGTTGCCCTAGTTTGCCATATATCAATACTATATAGCACACACACACAATACAGCTACTTTGCGCTGACTTAATTTTCGCTATTAAAATACAACAGGGATGTTTATGTTTTCAAATCTATATCATGTGTTAAGTCTTTATTAGCCATTCAAGTGACAATTTATCAGGCAATATTTTAGAGTATATATAAAGGAAGGAATGAATAAGAAAGCAATGCATTAAATAAATACTGAAAACATAGACATTTAAAAATGCAGAAAGAAACCAAAAACTGCGAGGATATCGTTGTTCCTTTGACACCATTTTTATCCTACAACGTATCTGATTTTCTTCGTTGTTATGACTCAAACATTACTTCAAACAAAAGGATAGCAAATATCGATAAGTTCATAAATCTTTTGGATGGAAAAGTCTACATTGACACAAGTGATCCAAGATACTCGCATATTTACAAGGGCATTGACATCATTGCGAGGCGACTTGCTACTGAACTAGTTGAATTAGATCCGTTTTTTGCCAATGCGAAATTACGTCAGACAGGAAGCAGCTTTTCTGGAGTCAAAGTAGGACTC
>LQRL01028920.1:38717-52279 GCA_001703475.1 Hydroides elegans
TACTTAGTATTAACCACTCTTCTTTTATATGCTTTATTGTTTCTTAACATACTACCCTGAGTTTGAAATTCCAGAGGTTTTATTAAATGTTTCAAACTCCTTGAACATTATATGAAACCCCGTATTGAAAATTATGTGCCGCACTATGCTTCAACAAATGACAGAATACAGATAGTTTTCTCTAAAAGATATTATTAATGTTCATTCGGTCATCAAAAAAAAAACATATAGTTTTCATTTATTTGTTCATCACTATAGTTTTTAAAAGTTTGATAGCATAGCTCTATGTAATTCTATAGACTATCACGTAAAAGCAACTCATCAAAGGAATCATCAAAATGCTACATAAAAAAGTTCTAATGAATGAAATCACATACTGTATACATATTATGACAAATAAACAAATCAAACTCAGCCTTAATAAATCTTAATATACGTGTCAAGTTGCTGGGATGTTTGAAAGCGGATGTACCAAAACAAGTGTATTTTGTGGTAGATGTCATCTTACTCCAGGCCAAAATATATATACATAGATGTTATATCAAAGATGAAAATGTATACTTTATAGCTTTCTTGTCGATATTGAAAAAATATATATATAGAAATAGAGCGCAGTTTCTTTATTGTAAATAGTAAAACATTCTCTGATTTCGAAATGCAATTAGATCTTCTGTAATGTAATGTTGACCTATGGAGAGAAGCAAAGTGCAGTATGTATGTCATGTTGATTAAATATGTTCTATTATCTAATGTCTTATGATGATTGTATTGATGCAGCAACACAAAAAACACTCTTTTCCGATATATAAAGATTAAAACAAACTATTGTGAATTGTATATTTAAAAATGTCTGAGTGAATAAAAAGAAAAAAAAACAAACTCATCTTGATACCATTGTTTCCTCCATGTCCACCGCCAAAAAAAATATGAATACAAATTCGACAATATTACTTATCAAGCGTTACGTAGTAACTATAATCAAACATTGCATTTAGTTTTTTCTATATACATCTGATTATGATGAACCATTATTTATGATTCGTACATATCTTATATGATTATGTATGCATTTAAACGACATTTCATCATGGTTAATCATAACTTTACATATGAGAGAACTATATAGATTATAAATTAGTAGAGGCTAGTTTTGAAATGGCTCATTGTTGCCAAAAGCCTACGCGTTGACTTCGAAGTCCGGGGATTACACAAAGGAATGCCAAAAGTTACCAAAATTGACAGCATATGGCAAAACGTTTCGGCCTTAACGTTACCCGTTACAACGGTTCCAGTACAGTATTATAAACATACGAACTTTGCATTAAAATATTAAACCAAACCTCTTCCAGAATTCATTTTTCTTTAAAATATGAACAACAAATATTGCCGGAACTCATAATTTGTCTCAAAATATGAACCACACTAATACCAAAACTCATATTCTGTCTCAAAATACAATACGCGACATCAATACCAGAATTCAAATTCTGTCTCAAAAAATAAAACACGCGACATCAATGCCAAAATATCGTAATCAATCTCATAATATAAATCAACCATTTAATGCCAGAATTCATATTCTGCTTCAAATTCATCCATTTAATTGGTCACACCAGCGAAGAGCTGATTGAAACACTTGGAGTCTATTTGGTTGAAATGCAGGTAGTGATTATGGCGAGACAGAAGAGCACCGCAAAGCCCGCAGAAGAAAGAGCGACACTTGGTACAGGTCATCTTGTTGCAACCATCGATTTTTTAGGCGATAATGAAAGGCACATTGATAAATAATAAACTAGTTCTTTTAACTTGGTCCTTCAGATGCAAAACATTTTACTGGTGACCGATGTGATGTAAGAATAGTGGGCAGAGGATTGACTTACATATGAGAGTCATGAGATGAGTGTAAATGGAATTAATGTTTGATGGATAGAAAAGGGAAATTCAGAGACCAAATAAATACTGTAAGAAATAAAGAAAATGAAGAAAGGAAAGAAAATCAAATATATATAAAGGAAAGCAAGAAAACACTAGTCATAAATGAAAGAGATTAAATCACGCACCTATCAAGCAATAACATGAAATGCAATGCAATAATTCATATAAAGACAGGGGTAGAAATGCCCCTTGAATAAGTGGACAGTATATTTGAATATTCAGATTTACCGATCGTTTTCATGTTTTAATTTAAAACTGAACATTATGAAATTAATAGATAAAATAAGTATGTCATTTGAGTATATTGACATAACATATAGACACAACCCTTCAGTGTCTTAAAGTTTATTGTATAATAATACTTCATGCTTTCAGGAAAATACGGGATACGGGAGGGCCCGAAGGTCTCCCGAGGGGCAATGATATTCCCGTATTTTCCTGAAAGCATGAAGTATTATTTTTATTATATGCTTTTTGTTTACCTCTTGTTAACATAGTTTTATAATAAAGGCCTAAAGTAATAATCAAATACATGAAATATGAATTTTCTTGATTAAAAACGTTAATCGGCATGACACCCGGGAGGGTAACGCTAAGAACAAAAATGACGCAATAAATGCAACAGCATATGCAAATTAGCAATGATTGCGTCACCGGGAAAATACGGCTTTTGGAAAGCCCAGTGGCTCTCCTTATGCTATCTTTATAAAAACAACGTCAAGCATGTAATAAAATCTAGGATCTGCCGAAAGGAATAAGACTAGTCGATATATCGTGACAATGTACTGAATAGACACACCTATAAACTCTATAAATGGCATAATTAGTATTCACGTTTGCCTAAGTGAATACTATGTCATTTCATGCCTAAAATTAATTGGAAAAAGGAGAATACATGTATAAATTTGTCCACTAATTCGAGGTTATGGTCTACATTTATTTGAACTGAACACTGGTGATCTACGCTAAACCTTTATCCAAACCCTTAATCATTTAAGGATATGGATAATTCAGAATATGAGAGCAAAAGGGCAATATTTTGAGCTTGTATTTATCTATTTGATATACATATAGCACATATTCAATATACGAATTCTTTACACTCACTTTGTTCTATTTGTGTTAATGAAAAAAAAATGGGATTTTATGTGACATTTTATTCGGGGCCTTCATGCCACTTTGTTATGCTAGACCCAGATATAGATAATCGATACACAATCAATACTGCGAATCGATGTCGTAAATCTAATGTTAAAATGCATGTATAATGGCATATCGCAATCGTAGTTTCCCTTAGTTTTATAAGAGAGACAACATAAACTTGCCTGCTAGAAATGAACATGAAATTGCTGGGAAAAAAATAACATAGAAGTTTGAACGTTCAAAACAAACAATGATATCATAATATATTTTGTACTATTTCATTGAATTCTAAATAGTCTATATTAAAGGAAGATATGGCTAAAATGTCGATGGTTGAAATAATGCTGAAAAACATAGACATTTAAAAATGCAGAAAGAAGCCAATAAAGGCGAGGACACGGTTATTTGTTTAGGATCATATAGGAAAGTATCAAATTTGAAAAGAGAACCTTTGTCTTACAACGTATCTGATTTTCTTCGCGGTTATGACTCTAATAATACTTCAAGCAAGCGGATAGGAAACATCGATAAGTTCATAAATCTTTTGAATGAAAAAACCTACATTGACACGAACGACCAAAAATACTCGCATATATACCAGGGCATTGACATAATAGTGAAGCGACTTGTTACTGAACTAGTGGAGTTAGATCCGTTTTTTGCCTATGTGAAATTACGTCAGACGGGGAGCAGCTTTTCTGGAGTCAAGGTAGGACTCCCCCATGAATCTGATTATGTGTTTGAAGTTCCTAGAGGTACCAAATTAAGCTCAGGTGAAACTTTTCGCCGTAAAACCCTATTTCCTCTGGTTCAAAAAATTGTTGCACAAAAAGCTTTTGCTTTGACTGATGGACTAGCCCATTGGGTAATACATGGGGTAAAAGAACACAAACGTATTGGAGGTGTTTGCCTTGTTATGCAATATCGTGCCATCGAAAATGACTCAACATCACAGGAAGTCGGAGTTACAGTCGATTTAGTCCCAGTATATATCATGGAATCGACAGGTTCATTATTGAATGACCAAGCGGCAGCATTTTTACCCAATAGTTTATACGAATACGCAAAACAAGGGGATCTATACAACCTATTAAATCATGATGAATGTGACACTGGAATCATTGAAAATACTACCATGAAGCAGCTACCAGAGGACACAAAACAAGTATACCGCATCATCAAATTCCTAGTATCAAACTTATCGGTCTCATCAATTGTTCCATATGACAAAATAAAAACCTTACCTGAAGCGACGCGATTGAGACTATATGGACGCAAGCCAAGTCTACCAAGCTACCAACTCCGCGTCCTTTTCCTTCACCTTCTGCTCCAGGTGCATGGCACCGAAGCCGAGCCTCGACTCAAGTGAGGTCTGCTCTTTCTCTGCCTTATCGACATGTTCGAGTATTTTAAAAGCAAAACAATATATGGCCATGACATACATCACCCAATTCTCAAGCATATACCTGTATCTGATTGGTTTGGCCGTCGGACGCTCTCATTAAAAGATATTATTCAAAAGTTGGACGACGGGAATCCCGCTGATGTGGTTAAGGAGCTGAAGTTGCTAAACGACGAAACGAAGCCAGTCGAAAGGTGATGAAGATTTTTCATGATTATTTTTAATCATTTGAAATTAACTTGTACACATCTCATATACTATATTAAACAGAGATCCTTAAACAATATCATCCCATTTTTATTGCAGCATATTAATTTGATTAATATAGAATAGTTAATTGTAATTAAGACTCACAACCCTTTCCACGCGTATTGTAAGTTTTTGCTTGCCAATTTGATTGTAGAGTGACCATGTTTCGTTTAACCGGCTCAGATGACTAAGCTTACATCTTTCCATTAGATGGCTTTTAAACAACTCAATCTTGAGCTACACGGACACTTTGAAGATAAACATGGATTTTGTAAAGGGAATGCACAGCTATAAAACTTACAAATAATTGATTTCAGCGTCAAATCAACACCAGTAGCGAGTCCCGAGGATCATGTGAACGTTCACCTTGAATTTGGCGTTAACATATACACGTTAATAAATGAAAAATATGTTGTCATGAGTGTTATTTAAATAATGATTTTTTTCTTTATACATTCATGCAGTCAAGATAGTATCATAGAAAAAACATTGGATCAAAAGATGGATTGAGGAAAACAGGTTAAGATCATTGTTTTAAAATATGGTCATCAATTAGTGTTTTCAATATTATAAGTAGAATCCATGGTACCAACGTAATGTTTTATTGAATAATATGAAATCCAAAGTAAAGCCGGGCCCTTAGTTCTCAGGGGCCATACGTCCCAGATAAACCCAATGGTCACCATGGCATTTCTAAAGTAGGGGGTCTAAAAATATATGTGTTTGGGTAACCGTGTTTTGGTTTGAGCCCCTGGTTTTTAAAGGCGACATCTTAGAGGGCTTATGCAAAAAAGCCTTATATATTAAGGAATTTAGAGCAATGGAGTATGAAACACAGCGGAATCAAATTTTCAACACTTAAAGCATGTTATAATTGTTTGGTAGGATCGCTTTTATCAAAATTTCAATTATATTTTGAAAAAGGTTATGTGACATATGGAGGTCTTCCAATATTTATAAATGCCCATGATCGCATAACATAAAGGGCCTAGGCACATTGGAAGCTTTAACGCTTAGATATATAAAGTCTTTACGAGACACACAAAAAGGAGCGAAATCGAAACCATGATCGCATAACATATAGGGCCTGGGCACATAGGACGCTTTAACGCTTAGATATATAAAGTCTTTATGAGACACACAAAAAGAAGCAAAATCGAAACCAATGTACATTTCAAGGGCTTTGTGCCACTTTGTGTTGAGTCTTATATTGATGTTTTGAGAAAAGAGGCATTTAATGTTTAAAAATGTGTCACTTATATTAAGATTTGCAAGTTGCCAAAGAATGAAATTATTATGATCACATTGTTTTTGTAGAAATATTTTTGAATATGACATGATTCTTTAATCTTATCCTTGAGTCCTTCAATTTGCATTATCGAAAATCAGATACACCATACGTTTGACAAAAGAGATAATTCTTATCTTAGTCATTGACCACTGCGCACTCTTATATCTGTCTCTAGTGGCAGTCCACACACATATGCCTTTTCGATGCATATTCAATATTCAGTATCATGTATATTTATCTTAATAAGATTATTTAACAATACGTGTTCAACATAAAGGGCCTGGGTACATTGCAAGCCTTTTCGAATTACTTTAGCCTGACAAACATATATATAGGAATTCATTTCAGAGCAGTGGTTGCTAGGGAAAAAACTCACCCAGACCGAACATCAGGTTCTCTAGATATGCTCATGTTAATGATAAAGACTCCAGACGCAAAATTAATGTGTTATGTCAACCGTTTTTAAACATAGACGATATACTAATTCTCATCTCAGCTCGAAGCAGTCTTTGGAGGATAACATTCGAAAGTTGGACAACGAGATACTTACCTGCAAGCTAAATATGTTAAACGACAAAACAAAGCCGCACATGCGGTGATAATGGCAATATATTTTTATAGCATTAGAATAATCTGACATCAGGTATTATTTTATGTAACTGTATATGTGCAACATAAGGACGTCGACTAGGGTAAGATCGTATCTTTAGCATTCGCTCTTCTCACGGTCTATGCAGGATAAATTTTCAATAGTTTACAGCAAATCAAGCTTAAACCTAAAGGGTTCAACTGGGGATGAAAACTTAAATTGGATTACAGACAAAATAGCATTAGAGATTATCGTCTTATGAACAAGGACGGCTAGACGGAAGTAGAGGTCAAAAGTGAACAAAATAAGCCATATTTTTCAAATCCAGCGGGCAGATTCACCCTTTTATTGATTATTATTCAACAATTCTTGATCAAAGAAAATCAATCAAGAAAAAAAAACGCAATAATTTATTAACAATACCACATAAATAACTCTTAAATCAGGTAAAAACGTTGCAACCTTAATCTAGTACCTCACAATCTCATTACAAATCTTATTATTGGTTAAAATTCAAATTATTGAAAGCAAATATTAAGGACATGTCTAATTTATAGAAGCTCATTATATGTCTTGTCTTGATATTCATAACTAAATATTTGCTACATAGAATTGAATCATGATCCGAACAAAAATGTTACGTATAAACGTCTTAAAAATAGTACAAAAGCTTGATACATAGAGTTACAAGAATTAAAGATGTTTAATACTTCAGATAATAGGGCCTACTTAAGATAACGTGACACTTATTGTACTTTAGCCTGCTTAATAAATCGGCTTATAAATAAAAACGGCTTGAAATTAATATTTTTTTTTCGATAAAAGATATCATTCATGTTGATTCAATCTTAATTTCTTATTAAGGTTTTGAACACAACGTTTTACTCTTTTTGTATATCTTTTTTCGGATTCTCGATAGTACAGTTCTATATAAATAGAACGGAGGTTATCACGTTTAAGCAACTTGAAAGTGTTAGAGTTAAAATATACTACAAAAACGAGACAATAAATGAAAGCCCAAACTCTATACATATCACACAAAAATCATCAAACCAAACTCAGTCTGATCCCATTGCTTTACCAATGTCCACCGCCAAATAAAGACCAAGCATAATAACTTATTCAGACAACGTTACTTATCCAAAATTGTATTTATTTGTTTATATATACATCTGATTGTATTGAACAATAATATGTGATTCGTACATATCCTAAATGATTTTGCAGGCATTTAGACGGCACTCATTATGGTTGAACATAACTTAACATTTGAGGGAACCAATTATATTATAAACTAGTATAGGCTTGTTTTGAAATAGCTTATTTTTGCACAAATTGACAAAATGTGGCAAAACGTTTCAGCCAAAACGTTTCCCACAATAACGGTTCTAGTGCACGTATTATAAACATAAGATTTTTGTATCAAAATATGAACCACACTTCATAATTCATTGTTATTCTCAAAAAATGAACAATACTTTAATGCCAGAATTCATATTTTGCCTTAAAACAAATACTATACTTTTATACCGAAACCCATATTCTGTCTCAAAATATGAATCAACCATTTAATGCCAGAATTCATATTCTGCTTCAAACTCATCAATATCGTTCGTCACCCCGGCAAAGAGCTGATTGAAGCACTTGGAGTCGATTTGGTTGAAATGCAGGTAGGGATTATGGCGAGACAGAAGAGCACCGCAAAGCCAGCAGAAGAACGAGCGACACTTGGTGCAGGTCATCTTGTTGCAACCGTCGATTTTCTAATCAATATATAATTATTAATATCAAATTCATTGATAATGTAGGGTCATTGAATAATATGAATATATGTTTATTGATGGAAGATTTGATGTAAGGAAAAAAGTAGAGTGCAAGGTGTATATAAGAGTGGTGAGCGCAATTGGTAGAAACGGATATCAATAGATAGAAAAAGAACATTGGAGACTACGAAAACATACTGTAAGAAATGAGGAAAAGGAGGGAAGGAAAGGAAGCGTAAGATTCATAAATAGATAGATAGATAGATAGCTCTTATAAAAATATTCTAACACGTACCTGTATATGCGTGCTACATGACGGGCATTGTTTACTGTTTTCGGCTAGCCAATCAGCCGTGTAGCTGTCCTCAATCAGACCACGGATCATGCGCACACCGTACCGTTTTTCCAACATCCGCTTTTCGGCATCAGACGCATTTTTGTATTGCGAACGGATTTTTCGCTTCAGCTTTTTGTGTAATGGAAAAAAACGTATAGATGTTGTATTAGTATAATATGTCTTTCGTAATGATTTTTTCTTGTTAATATTATAATATCTTATCGAGGTTTTCTGTTTCTACGTCGTGGCATACCTTTGTTATAAAATGTCATTCGTAAAAAATAAACTTGTATATGTTTTTTAGAATGATAATGTAACGTCCGACATAGAATGTAGTGCGGTATTTTGAACGTTTAATTGCATTCGTTCAAATAGAAAAAAAACATATTGATGAACAGCGTTGTAAGAAGATGTAAAGATATTTAGAGCTGGATTTATCGTTATGAGTCTTATGTAGTTCCGTTCTTTTGTAAATGGGTTCCTTAGCTTGTTATCTTATAATATTGATATCAATGTAAACAAGTAGATCTGTGAAACTGATTAGGTCCTCCGCTATTTCAACAACAGTTGAAAATTGTAAAAAAACCTAGGAATCAAATAAGAACATCAACAAAATCCATCGAAGGATTGTCTTTCTCACAACGTCTCTCTCACATCGTCTTTCTCACGACGCCTTTCTCACAATGTCTTTCTCAAAACATAGTTCTCAAAACGTGTTTTTAACAACGTCTTTCTCACAACGTCTTTCATACCACGGCTTTTTCACAATGTCTTTCTCACAACATCTTCTAACAACGTTTTCCTTACATATTCGTAGTCCTCAAAACTTCACGATATACGAGTAATCTTTCTTAATGTACCAAGTCCCCAAAAATCACCATTTTTCAAAAATTCGCCAAAATTCCAATATTTGAAATTTTCAAAAATAATACGCTTAAACACACGTCTAATATATGTTAGTTCCATGAACCATAGGAAAACAAAATCGATTGAGGGATAAGCGAGCACTCGTTCGTCCAAACTACCATCAATAATCAAGTCCCAAAAATCACCATTTTTCACAAATAAGCCAAAATTCAAGGTTTTGAGATTTTTCAAAAATAATACGCCTAAGCACAGCTCCAATATATGTTAGTTTCATGTGCCAAAGGAAAACAAAATCCATCGAGGGATAAGCGAGCACTCGTCCGTCCAAAGTAGTGCACCTAGATGTCGACAGACGTACAGACAGACAGACGGACAGACAAACATGGTTCATTGGTCTTATAATTCCATTGAACGTATAAAACTTGAATTTTTTTAATAGCTCAATTATTTGTTGTAGTGACAGACGGGCAGTACTGAATACTATAGTCCTCCGCTTCACGCTAACGCGTCGGCGGATGACAAATAAAATATTCAATAATTTTCTGATCACTTACTTGGCGTCACTCGGCAGGGCGCCACCCCATGGTAGACCTTCTTGCAGAATATACAAAACACATAATGGCAGACCGTACAACTTCCGGTGTTGTTATCCGAGTCCAACAGCACCACGCTGCCACACGACGTACGCGGACAGTACATGACGTCGCTCATGGTATCGAGGGAGAGCTGGAGCAACAAACGATCGTAACGTGTGTAGAGATCGCTGGAAACTAGGTCACGGACCTGTAAAGAAAACAAGAGAACACGTCATAAATGAGAAATCTACAATGTCGTGTAGAAGTCGCCCATGGTATCGAGGGAGAGTGCTGTAGTAAAAAGGGATTGGAACGCGTGTAGAGGCCGATAAAGACTATGTCACGGACCTGTAACGAAAGCAAGAAAACACTAGTCATAAATGAAAAATATAAAATGTCGGGCAGACGTCGCTTATGGTATCGACAGAGAGTTGGAGCAACAAACAGTCGAAACGCGTGTAGAGATCGGTAGAAAGTCAATAGCAACAAGGTCACACACCTATAACGAACACGAATGGTTACACTTCATAAATGAGAAATATAAAATTTCGTGGAATGTACCTGATTTCATCCAGACACAGGTCGAATAACAAGCAATCGTAACGTATGTAGCGTATGTAGAGGTCAGAGATTAAATCACGCACCTATCAAGCAATAACATGAAATGCAGTGCAACAATTCATATAAAGACAGGGGTAGAAGAGGCCCTTGAATTAGTGGACAGTATATTTGAATATTCAGATTTACCTATCATTTTCATGTTTTAATATCAAACTGAACATTATGAAATTAATAGATATAATAAGTATGTCATTTGAGTATATTTACATAACATATAGGCAAATCCCTTCAATGTCTTTAAATTGATATAATCTAGGATCTGCCGAAAGGAATTAGACTAGTCTATATATCGTGACAATGTACTTAATTGACACACTTATAAACTCTATAAATGGCATAATTAGTATTCACTTTTGCCTAAGTGAATACTATGTCCTTTCATGCCTAAATTAATTGGAAAAGGAGAATACATGTATAAATTTGTCCACTAATTCAAGGTTAAGGTTTACATTTATTTGAACTGAACACTGGTGATCTACGCTAAACCCTTATCCAAACCCTTAATCATTTAAGGATTTGGAGAATTCAGAATATGAGAGCCAAAGAGCAACATTTTTCGCTTGTGTTTATCTATTTGATATACTTATATACTATATAGCACATATACAATATACGAATTTTTAAAACTCACTTTATGTGACATTTTATTCGGGGCCTCCATGACGCTTTGTTATGCTAGACCCAGATATAGATAATCGATACACAGTCAATACTGCGAATTGATGTCGTTAATCTTATGTTTAAATACATGTATAATGGGATATCGCACAGGTAGTTTCCCTTAATTCTATTTGAGAGACAATATAAGCTTTCCTGCCAAAAATAAATATGAAATTGCTGAAATAAATGATAAATAAGTTTGAGCGTTAAAAACAAACAATAATATAATATAGTCTATATGATAGGAATATACGGTTAAAAATGGCAGGGGAAGATATTATAACTAACATAGGCATTTAAAAATGCATAAAAAAACCAAACACTGCGAGGATATTGTTGTTCGTTTTGGACCATTTCCGCCCTACAACGTATCCGATTTTCTTCGTTATGACTCAAACATTGCTTCAAAAGAACGGATAGCAAATGTCGATAAGTTCATAAATCTTTTGGATGAAAAAGTCTACATTGACACAAGTGACCCAAGATACTCGCATATTTACAAAGGCATTGACATTATAGTGAAACGACTTGCTACTGAACTAGTGGAGTTAGATCCGCTTTTTGCCTTTGTCAAATTACGACAGACGGGGAGCAGCTTTTCTGGAGTTAAGGTAGGACTCGCCCATGAATCTGATTATGTGTTGGAACTGCCTAGGGATAAGCAATTAAGCACAGGTGAACCTTTTCGCCGTAAAACCCTATTTCCTCTTGTTCAAAAAATCGTTGCGCACAAAGCTTTCGCTTTGACTGATGGACTAGCCCATTGGGTAATACATGGAGTAAAAGAACACGAGCATATTGGAGGTGTTTGCCTTGTTATGCAATGCCGCGCCATCAAAAATGATCCAACATCTGAAGAAGTCGGAGTCACAGTGGATTTAGTTCCAGTATATATCATGGAAACGACACGTTCATCATTGAATGACCAAGCGGCAGCATTTTTACCCCATAGTCTAGAGGAATACGCCAAACAAGGTGATCTATTCAAGCTATTAGATAAAGATGAAGATGATGAAGATGATGATGATGATGATGATGATAATGAATGCGATACCGGAATCATTGAAAATACAATCATGAAGCATCTTCCAGAGGACAAAAAAAGAGTGTACCGTGTCGCTAAATTCTTGATCTCAAACCTGTGTGTCTCAGAAGCAATTCCATTGGACGAAGTCGAAAAATTAGATGATGAGACGCGGCTGAGATTATATGGACGCAAGCCGTGGATACCTAGCTACCGACTCCGCGTCCTCTTCCTTCACCTTCTGCTCCAGGTGCATGGCACCGAGGCCGAGCATCGACTCAAGGGCTGTCTGCTCTTTTTCTGCCTTATCGACATGATCAAGTATTGCCAACGCGAAACAATGTTTAGAAAAGACATAAATCACCCAATTCTCAGGCATATTGATGTATTATGTTGGTTTGGCCCTGTGAGGGACCCATTCAACGATTTTATTCAAAAGTTGGACGACGGGAATCCCGCTGATGTGGTTAAGAAGCTGAAGTTGCTGAACGACGAAACGAAGGCGTTTATTTTGTGAGTGATGATGACGATTTCTTTTCATGTTTGATTTTCAATTGTTTAAGATAAACGTGTACACATCTTAAATATCATATCAACTGAATATCCTTAAACAATATAATCAAATTCTTAATATAGCATATAAGTTTGATTATCATCATAATTAAGTTAATTATAATAATGAACAACAACCCTTTCCTCGCGTATTGCAAGTTAAAGTTCGCCAATTCGATTGCAGGATTTGGGAATTAGTTGATTAGGATGACTCAGATGGCATCTTTCTATAAGATGACTCAAATGACATTTAAGCAACTCGATCTTGAAGTACATGTACATATTGAAGAGGAGAATGGATATTGTAAAGGGAATGCACAACTATTAAATTCAAACAATTTATTTCAACGTTAAATCAACGCCAGCCATGCGCCAGTAATGAGTCCCGAGCATCATGGTAACGATCCGATTGAATTTGGCGTTTACTTATACACGAATGATAAATATGGTGTCATGAGTGGCAGGGCTTTACACGGCGTTTTGGCGGGATCCCCGCCTGAAAAAAAATGAATCCCGCATAAAAATAAGACCCGGGCGGGCACCGCCCGCCACAA
>LQRL01028920.1:52477-64833 GCA_001703475.1 Hydroides elegans
AATGAAGAGGGGAATCAAGTAAGTGAATGTGTCATTTCATGAATGTGTGTATATGTGAAATTGTGAATGCTTAACCTCATGCATGACATGGTTCGTCCGAGGGCGTGTTTTTGCGTTATTTTTCACACCAAAATCCTCAAAAACGCACGAAAATCAGGGGCGCGCGTTTTAAAAACGCATGTCGAAAAAAAAGCATGTAAGTTATGGACACGCGTTTACGTTTTCAATTTATAAATATAATTTAACCTTTGATGCCCACGTAGGGCCTATATTTTATCGAGAACAATATTCAAGAAAGGTATATTATTGATAAAATATTCGTTAAAAATTGCTCGCCCCTTGCTTGCTTTTATATAATGATCGGAGCAAAGAAAACTGGCAAATTCGTGTATTTTTATTTACTTCTAACCAATACATGTGCGCACTTGATCAATCGGCTGAAGTTTTCTGAATGTAGTGCGCCCTAAATATGGATGTCTCAATAATACATATAGATAAAAAAACAACACTTATATGCTTGATTTTCGAAAACCTAAACTGCCATTTGGTAGGTTGGTTATTTCCGAAAAAAAAAACAAATGTGACCTATAAAATAAGAGTGTATTTCAAAAAGTGTTTTTCCTTCCGGTGAAATGTAAATGTTAAAGTGAACCATATAAAACGCGCTCTGTGAACAAAAAAACGCATCAAAATAGAGGGTGCGCGTTTTAAACGCGCCGCCGAGCCTACCTAGGACGAACCCTGCATGATTTTCCGTGTAAACAGGCGGTATATCACACTCTTTGACGCTTTTCTTATTTTTGTATCATTCAATACCGTATCTTCCCTTCCGATGTCTGACTCGCAGCACAGAAAAGTGGCCGCCGGGAGCTGCAGTGATCCGGTGGATTAAAATTTCAATTCTTTGAAATGTTATGATTTACTCTCAAAAATATATTTACGGTTAATATTAAGTCGAAAGTATGTATCCACCTGATTAGTTGGCAAATGGAGAGCGGGACGGCAGATAGTCGGTTATGTTAAACTAGTACATGGCTTTACCTAAGCGGCCGCACGGTTGCATATGCGACTTACTTTTGAGTCGCCCGACGTGCGACTAACTTTTCTGGCCGCTTCTGTTTTTGCTGATAAGTTGTGTTTGCTATTTGATCAAATAATCAAGGCGATATTTTGCATAACACGAATTTTTGCTCGCGCCTTCGGCGCTCGATTTTAGATTTCAACTAATATACTATTACTTATGATATGGTTCCTTCATGTATTGTATAGTTGTACCGGTATATGTGCCGGCTGCGATTATCCTTATCGCTATCGAGTACGATTTTTTTCTTATATTGAATTTACCCTTGTGCAATCATCCCTTATTATCTAAGTTGCTATGAATGCATGTCACCTCGAATGTATGTATCTAAAGTGTTGTTCTGTTATTTATTTTCCTATGTATGCCTAATAGTTAGTTATCTATGCTTATATGTTTTCATTAGTCCCCAAATTTCGATTTCCCAAAGTGTTATACTCTATTAATGGATTTCGTGAAAAAATCGTTTACATATTTTGCTCGCGCCTTCGGAGCTGGCAATATGATAATTTACAATCATAGTTATATTTCATTGACAGGTTTCGTTTAGACAGTAGGGGTAGAAGCGACATGGATCAAAGTACATGTATAGTTTCAGTGAAGCATCACCATTGTTATGGCTGTGCGATAGTCGGGAAACTAGCTTTTCGGTCGGACAACCAACTCTCTTGAGTGGGGTACAACGTTTTAATTAATGGAGTTGACCGAGTACTTAAGCTGACTTAGTGTAATGTTCATTATCAAAAACATGGATCATGAATGCAAAGGGACTGTAAATTAACAGTGAATATATAATAATCTACTTAATATAAACTTAAATGGATTTTTGTTATTTGATATGGATCCCGCCACTTTTTTTGCGGAATCCCGCCTATTTTCAAGGGTCAGGCGGGCCACCCGCCTTTTGTGACAAGGGTAGGCAAAGTGGTATTCACAACTTTATTTCTTCTTGTTTTATGGATTCTTGCAGTCAAGATATAATCGTAGACAAATCATAGAAATGCTAGATAGATTAAGAAAACCAGATTAAGATAATTGTTTTAAAATATGTTCATCGACTAGTGTTTTCAATAAGTAGAATCCATGGTAACAACGTCACTTTTTATTAAATAATATGTGATTAAAAGTAAAGCCGGGCTCTAAGTTCCAGGGCGCCATTGGCCCCGTTTGCTACAAATGACTCCCATGGCATTAATAAAGTAGGGGGTCTAAAGATATATTTGTTTGGGTAACGGGGTTTCGGTTCGAGTCTCGTGGTTTTTAAAGGCGAAATCTTAAAGGGCTTCGGTGAAAACAAATCAAATTTCGATCCCCGGAAAGGTCTTATGTATTAAGGAATTTAGACAAATGGAGAATGAAACACAGTGGAATCACTCCTTTAATCTAAAAATTGAACATTTTTTGCATGTAATAATTGCTTGGTAGGATATTGCTTTCATTAAAATGCCAACTATATTTTGAATAAAATTATAAGTCACATTGAGTATATAGACTATAAATGCCCAAGATCGCATAACAACGCAAAACAGTGTTTTTTATTTAATTCAACAATAGATTTAACGCTCAGATATATAAATTCTTTCTGAAACAGTCGCGAAATCAAAACTTGAGTACATTTGTATTATCGAATACCAGATATACTATTCGTTTGACAAGGGAGATAGTTCTTGTCTACGGCAATGACTCCTGCGCTCACTTGTATATGAGAGGCAGTCCAAACAGGCAGTCCAAACAAATTTTTCTTTTAAAAGTATCTTTGATGTATCATTTCAATATATTAACAAGATCATATAATACATGTTGTAACACGTTTCCGACATTGAGAGCCCAGCTAGATTAGAAGCTTTTTCCAGATTTTATCTAGCAAATATATTTACAGGAATTAATCTGGAGACAGGATTTGCTAAGGGAAAACAACTCGAAAACGATTACAATGAGGCCAGGTCCTAAGGGCTGTATTTAACTTGAATTCACAATCCAATATACATTATTATTTTTTGTACCTTGCTTGCTATTGGCATTCCAAAAGCTGTATTTAACTTGTGACATAAATATTGAACGTGAACGTCCTAAAACGTGCATTCCCCTCTTCACTACAGTTTCATATCCCAATCTGCCTGAAATTGCATGATATGACAACACTGTGTTTTACATCTAACCCTGTATGGGCCGTGTAGACATATTTTTTAATATGTGAAAAGGGGCACATATGTGTAATAAAATGTTAATATTGGGTTTGAAGATCAGAACCCATATCTTCCGCTCCCTTATGCTTTACCTTACCCTTAAAACCAATGTAAAGGGTGGGGGAAATGCGTAAATTTAAGGTTAAGGTCGTAGCGGTGTTTTGTCGGTCTATGAACTGAAAATCAATAATATCTAATAACTTGGTCCCAATGATTATATTCATTTCGCAATATATCATTTTTACTTAAACATTTATCGGCTCAAAGGACTAACAATTAAACTGAACTGCTTGGCATCAACACTCAATTACTTACAATTCTCAATACATTAAGAGTCAAATCATGAAATCTTTATGTTTCTAAGTTAACTTCTTAACGATTTGCAATATACATTTCAACGTATATATTTTTTGGATTAAAGGCTAATTGGTTGAATCGAACAGCCTTGGTATCGTTATAAATTTCTATTATACTTGTTTTTACTTACCGTACTCGCTCGGGTAAGCGCCCCCTTTCGGGTAAGTGCCCCTGCATTTTCAAATTTCGCTAAGCGCTCTCCCCCCCTTTCCACCCAAAAAACATGGTCACTACTGCATGCATGTGTGAAGCATAAAAAGGCGTTACACAGGGTATCCATAGGTTGACCTACATAATGTACGCCGCCATAGCAATGGTAAATCCATGAATGATAAGTTAACAGGGAGGGTCGTTTTTTGGGGGAGGGGATGAGGCGCTTACCCGAATGTAGCTAAGCGCTCCCTCTTCGGGTAAGCGCCCACCACATCGTTTATCTCTTTTGCAATACACCAACTAAGTGCCCTCGGGGGCGCTTAAACAGCGAGTACGGTATATTTTTTTATGCTTTCAGGAAAATACGGAAAAATACGGCAAAATTATTGCCCCTCGGGAGACCGCTCGGGAGGGACCGAAGCGGCAATACTTTTCCGTATTTTCATGAAAGCATGAAGTATTATCATAATACTATATGGCACATATACAGCATACAGCTTCTTTGCATTTCCACTATTGAAGTAAAACAGGCATTTTTAAGTATCTAAGTGTATATCATGTCTAAGTCTATGTAAACCATTCAGGTGACGACACTTTGTTATATAGACACAAATATAAATAGTAGAAACACAGTCAACGCTGCTTCTCGATGACGTCAAACATATCGCCAAGGTACTTTCCCTTAGTGTTACAAGAGCAAAAATATAAACATTGCTGTTACAAGGCTTATTATAAAATCAAATTCAATGTTGAAATAAATAATGTAAAAATATGAACGTTGCAAACAAACAATAATATCATATAGTCTATATAAAAGAATGGTATGATTCAAACTGTCAATGCGTTTATTTAAACTGAAAACACATACATTTCACTCGATGACGTAAAACATATCGCCAAGGTACTTTCCCTTAGTTGTACCAGAGACACAAAATAAACTTTACTGTTCAGGACTTATGATAAAATCAAACCTGAAATTCAGTGTTGGAATAAAAACATTCAACATTTGAACGTTCAAAACAAATAATAATTTTAATCCATATTTTAGGAATTTAAGTTTACAAATGTCAATGAAGTGGACAATTGCGGATTTTATAGACATTTAAAAATGCATAACGAAACCGATAACGGCGACAGTATCGTTGCTTGTTTTGGAAGAGATTGTAAACAAGGACTTTCATGTAAGTCCTACAATGTATCCGATTTTCTTTGTTGCTGTGACCTAAATAATACTTCAAGCAAACGGATAGCAAACAACGATCAGTTCATACATCTTTTGGATGAAAAAGTCTAAATTGACACAAATGAGCCAATATACTCACATTTTTAAAGGGCATTGACATCATAGTGAAACAACTGGCTACTAAACTAGTGGAAATAGATCCGTTTTTTGCCAATGTTGAATTACGTCAGACGGGAAGCAGCTTTTATAAAGTCAAAGTAGGACTCCCCCCATGAGTCCCAGTACATGTCATAGAAACGACATGCTCATCATTGAATGACCATGGCAGCGTTTTTACCCTATAAATACGCAAAACAAGGGGATCTTTACAAGCTATTAGACTACAATAATGACGATGACACCGGAGTCATTGAAAATACAATCATGAAGCAGCTACGAGAGGAGACAAAACGAGCAAACCGTGTCGTTAAATTCCTAATATCAAACTTATCGGTCTCATCAGATGTTCCATTTTACGAAATAAAAACCTTAGCTGAAGCGACGTGATTGGGATTATATGGACGGAGCCATGGAAATCTAGCTACGATCGCGTCCTTTTCCTTCACCTTCTGCTCTGGGGGCATGGCACCGATGCCAAGCATAGACTCAAGGAAGGTCTGCTTTTTATCTGCCTTATCGACATCCTCGAGTGTTTCAAACGCAAACGTGAATATGGCAATGACATTTATCACCCAATTCTCAAGCATATCGATGAATCACGTTTAGCCCTGTGACGCGCCCATTAAAAAATGTATTCAAAAATTGGACGACGGGAATCCCGCTGATGTGGTTAAGGAGCTGAAATTGCTAAACGACGAAACGAAGCCGTATGTATAATGATGACGATTTCTTTTCATGTTTAATTTTTAATTGTTTAATAAACTTGTTTACATCTTTAACAACAATATCATCCTATTCTTATTGCAGCATATAAGTTTGATTATCGCTGAAGATACATGTAGTTAATTATAATAATGAAAAAAAAACATTTCCTCGCGTATTGTATGTTTAAGTTCGCCAATTTCATCGTAGGTGTGCCTTTGATGTCTTAGATGCCTTAGACTCATTTTACTCAGCTGACGTTTCAACAACTCGATCTTACACTACAGGGACATCTTGAAGCTAAGCATGGATATCGTTAAGGGAATGCACAGCAAACAACTTTCAACAGTGTACTATTATAATGTCAAATCAACGAGAGTAGTGATTCCCGAGTATCATGTTAACGTTCCCATTAACTTTGGCGTTAACTTATAGAATTCTACACGTTTATAAATGAAATATATGATGTCATGAGTGTTATGAAAAACATTTTTTAGAATGCATGTTAAAGAAGTAATGTTTTATCAAATTATATGAAATTAAAAGTAAAGTTCCAGGGGCCATTGGCCCCGGATATTCCAAATTGCCCCATAGTATTTTTAAAGTAGGTCTTAATATATTTAATTCTTAATATATATATGTTTGGGTAACCGGGTTTCGATTCAAGCCTCTTCGTTTTTAAAAGCGAAATCATAAACGGTTTCTGCAAAATCAAATAAGTTTCGAACCCGGAAAGGTCTTATATATTAAGGAATTTAGACTAATGGAGAATGAAATATAGTGGAATCACTCCTTTTAATATGGCATGTAATAATTGCTTGGTAGGATCGGTTTCATTAAAATGCTAATTATGTTTTGAATAAAGTTATTAGACATATGGAGTTCTCTCAATATATAGTCTTTCGACAAGAATGTATAACAATGAAAAAAGCAGTGGCTCTTTTTCATTCAACAATTGATTTAACGCTTAGATATATAAAGTATTTATGAAACACACAAAAAGGAGCGAAATCTATTTGTGTGTTGTATGTGAAATTGACTTTTATTTTAAAAAAAAGAGGCATTTAATGTTTTAACAAGCCATCGTAGAGGGCCAAGCCCAAAGCCTCCCGTCAGTTTCCGTTCCCCACCTATCCTTTTCCACATCCCCCTTTTGTCTTCATGTTTTTGTCCCTATGTTTTAATATTATTGTTCTCTCTTATTCTGTCCTCCATGGTCTAAATATCGTATGGTTCATTTTTGACTAGGAAAGAAAATACATGTATGCTATAATTTTGTAACTGTTCATTCTTAAATATATCTTTACATCCTTTACAAATTAATTAAAAACAAATTGTGAATAAATCAATTATCATTTTACGGATAAAATTATTAAAATAAAACATTCTTATTTAATTAGAATTATAAGAAATTAATATTAATTCATTATTTTGTGTAATGAACATTTATAAATTGATTGGTAATAAAACTTAATTCAACCAATATCAACATCTTACACTACTAAACCCAATCGTCGCGATTTAAATCTATTGTTTTACAAATTCAACAATTAATTATATCACAAGTAAACTTTCCCTAGATATTACTGCTAAACATAATTGTTGCGTCATAACTGTGTGCGACATATATTTTTAAAAAGTAGCAAATGTTCAGTTTCAAAACAAATTTCCAAACTTATCATTCATCATTTTCAAAAATAATAAGTTCCTGCATCTACCTTGATACTTTCTACACATTCCTTCCCACTGATGTTTTTACATACATGCTATCGTTTTTGCGCTAAGCCTTGACAATTTTTTTGTCACTTTTTGGGTCCAAAATATGAACCCGTTTTAATAGCCCCCTCCGGTCCCCTAGGCCCCGGTTGGGGGGGGGCAAAAAAATGTCACTTATATAAGGATTTCAAAGAATGAAATTATTATCACCACATTGTTTTTGTAGAATTATTAATGAGTTCTTCAAATTGTATTATCGAAAATCAGATACACCATTCGTTCAGCAATGGAGATGATTCTTATCTTATCGTTGGCCACTGCGCACACCTATATCTGTCTCTTGTGGCAGTCCGCACACATTTGCCCTTTCGATGTATCTTAAATGTACAGTATCATTTTAATTTGATTTTAATAAGATTATTTAAAAACACGTCTATCATTAACGGCCTCAACATTTTCTAGTTGTTTAAGCCTGACAAACATATAGACAGGAATTCATTTGACGGCAGGGTTTGCTAGGGAAAAAAACTCTATAAAAAAACTCACCGAGGGTGAAGATCAGGTCACCTAGAGATGCACAAGCATGTAAATTATAATTTTAAAAATGCCAAATTAATGTGTTATGCCACCCGTTTTCATAAGCATAGACGATACATTAACCCCCATTTTATATCTAAGGTATCGCATGAGGATATCATTCGGAAGTTGGACCGCGGGAGTCTTGCCGAAGGGCTAAATAAATTAAACGAAAACCGAAGCCGCTCATATGATGATAATGACAATATATTTTTATAGTATATGAATAATCTAGCATCCGGTATTATTTTATGTAACTGTATATGTGCAACATGCGGACGTCGACTAGGGCAAGTTCCTATCTTTAGCATTTGCTCTTCTTATGGGCCATGCAGGCTAAATTGTCAACAGTTTACAGCAAATCGAGCTCAAATCATATAGAGCTTCCCATTTTTAACTAGGGATGAACATTTTTAATTTGATTACAGACGAAGTAGCATTTATGATTATCGTCTCATGTACAAGGATGGCTAGACGGAAAAATAGGTCAATTGCTAAAATATAATAAGTCAAATCTCTCAAATCAAGCGGGCATAGATGTTGTAAACAAAATATGATTTAACTTTTTATCAATTATTATTCAACAATATTTGGTTAAAAAAGTAAACCAAGAAAAAAACTCAATAATAAATTAACAATACCTCATGAATAACTCATATATCAGGTAAAAATGTACAATTTATACAACCCTAATCTAGTACTACACAATCTCATGATAAATCTTATAACCGGTTCAAATTTAAATTATGAAAAACAAACATTATGGATATGTCTAATTTATAGAAGGTCATTAGATGTCTTGATACTCATAACTAAATGCTTGTTTCAAAGAACTTAATCGGGTTCCGAACAAAAAGGTTACATATAAACGTCTTAAATTAATACAAAATGGTTGCTTCATAGAGTTACAAGACGTTTTATACTCAGGATAACGTGACACGTATTGTACTTTAGCCTGCTTAATAAAATCGGCTTATAAACAAGAACGCAGAAAAAGAAACTATTTGAAATTGATAAATGATGTGGAATATATGCCATACTATGTGATAACATATGTCAGAATATGGATTTTTTTCAATAAATTATATAATCGATGTTGATTCGATCTTAAATTCTTATTAAGGTCTTGAACACAACGTTTTACTCTTTTTATATTAATTATATTTAGATACTCTATAATACAGTTCTATATAAATAGAACGGAGGATATCACGTTTAAGCAACTTGAACGTGTTAGAGTTAAAATAAGCTACAAAAACGAGACAATAAATAAGCCCAAACTGTATATATAACACACAAAAATAATTGAAACAAACTCAGTCTGATCCAATTGCTTCCCCCACGTCCACCGTCAAATAAATAACACACATAAAAACTTATTTAGCAACGTTACTTATCCAGCGTAGCCTAGCAACAAAAACATAGAATAAACCTTAAATATTTTTTTATCCATCTGATTGTTATTAACAATAAAATGTGAAACAAACAATCTAATGATTGCGTAGGTATTTTAACAATATTCAATTAAGGTCATAAATAGCTTAACATGTGAGGAAGCTAGATATTGCATGGTATTAGTAGGTGTTTAAATAATTCATTTTAACCAATAGCCTACGCGTTGACTTCGAATTATGTGGGACACAGAAATCAGGATCGAATCACTTTTATAGTAGGTCACACTATAAAAGAAAATAATATGGGCATTTTGAGTGAGTTTTAATATGACAATTCCATATTTGTAAAATATCAAACCTAACAATGCATACGATTCCGAGCCAAAAAGGTTTCCGGTCATTCATATTTTGCCTCAAAATATGAAAAACACTGTAATGCCAGAATTCATACTCTGTCTCAAAATAAGAACTACACTTTGATACAAAAACCAATATTCTGTCTCAAAATACAAATGAAACATTTAATGCCAGAATTCATATTCTGCCTCAAATTCATCCATTTCATTTGTCACACCAGCGAAGAGCTGATTGAAACACTTTGAGTCTATTTGGTTGAAATGCAGATAGGGATTATGGCGAGACAGAAGAGCACCGCAAAGCCAACAGAAGAACGAGCGACACTTGGTACAGGTCATCTTGTTGCAACCGTCGATTTTCTAATAAATATATAATTATTAATATCAAATTCATTGATAATATAGGGTCACTGAATAATATGAATATGAGTTTATTGATGGGAGATTTGATGTAAGGAAAACAGTAGAGTGCAAGGTGTATATAAGAGTGGTGATTGCAATTGGTAGAAACGGATATTGAAAGGTAGAAAAAGAACATTGAAGATCAATAAAGCACGAAAACATACCATACGTTACTAAGAAAAAGAATGAAGGAAAGAAGGCGAAAAATATAGAAAGAGAGACGAGAGAGAGAAAGAGAAACAGAGAAAGAGAGAAAGAGGGAGTGGGTGCAGGGTACGATAGAAGAGCAAAAATGGAGAGAGGGGGAGATGTTTAAGCAAACAGTGTTCACTTATATTACATAAAATATGCAACGACTAAACGCAATCGTTAATTTCCGACACATCAAATAAATAAATTTATTGATAATATATTGTTATTTTGCCCTTATAAAATCCTCTAATCGTATATTAAGAATAAAGCCATACTTATGCTTTTACATATAACACCCCCGCTTTTACCTGTTTGCTACATGACGGACAAAGTTTACTGTTTCCATACATATACGTTTATAAAATATGAGCATGCTTTAATCTTTACCTGTATATGTGTGCTGCATGATGGGCATTGTTTACTATTTTCGGCCAGCCAATCAGCCGTGTAGCTGTCCTCAATTAGGCCACGGATCATGCGCACACCGTACCGTTTTTCCAACATCCGCTTTTCTGCGTCGGACGCATTTTCGTATTGCGAACGGATCTTTTTCGCTTCAGCTGTTTTAAACAGGAAAGTTATTTATTAAAATGCAAGGTTCTTTGTTAAATAAATGTTAAATGTTAAATAAAATGAAATGGGTAAGAATGAAAGTGAAGGGTTAGATTAAATCTTTTTTATCAACGCCATTATCTCAAACCACATTTTAGCGTCCACTAACGTGAAACAGCAACGATTACGCATCTACGCCTATTTTGACAAACAATTCACAAACGACTTACTCGGCGTCACTCGGCAGGGCGCCACCCCATGGTAGACCTTCTTGCAGAATATACAGAACACAAAATGGCAGACCGTACAACTCCCGGTGTTGTTATCCGAGTCCAATAGTACAACACTGCCACACGACGTTCGTGGACAGTACATGACGTCACTCATGGTATCGAGGGAGAGTTGGAGTAACAAGCGGTCGTAGCGAATGTAGAGATCGCTGGAGACTAGGTCACGCACCTGTAACGAAAACAAATGAATACGTTCAAAATAGGAAATATATAATGCCATGTAGACCTAACTCATGGTTTCGAAGGAGAGCTGGAGTAAGAAGAGATTGAAACGCGTGTAGAGGTCGATAAAGACTAAGTCACGGACCTGTAACGAAAGCAAGAAAACACTAGTCATAAATGAAAACTATAAATCGTCGGGAAGACGTCGCTCATGGTATCGAGGTAGAGTTGGAGCATCAAACAGGCGAAACGCGTGTAGAGATCGGTAGAAAAAACTAAGTCAATAGCAACAAGGTCACACACCTATAACGAAAACGAATGGATGAACATCATAAATGAGAAATATAAAATTTCGTGGAATGTAACTGATAGCATCCAGACACATGTCGAATAACAAGCATTTTTAACGTATCTAGCGTATTAGAGGTCAGAGATTAAATCACGCACCTATCAAGCAATAACACGAAATGCTATGCAACAATGGTTTATGGACACTTCGAGACTCTACCACTTCGTGACTGGATACTTCGAGACTATTGCCAATTTTTGGTTTTGGATACTTCGAGACATATGTCTGGACACCTCGAGACTATTAGTTTTGGACAGTTCGAGACTGTTTAAGTCTCGAAGTGACCAAAGTGTATATAATACAAAATAGTAATATTTTGTTATTAATAAACTTTGTAACATATATTTTCCGAATAGCATTTAATCATATGGTGAAAAAACATTATCGGAATTATATAATTTTATCCTAACGATTTCAAACTAATGTTAAAATGGTAATGTGATTATTCTCGCACATTATTCTTATTCTTTGTCCATTATATCATGGTGTGTATTTTCATTTTTACAAAGCGTTCGGTTGGCTAAGCTTGATATGAATAAGCAAACGTGA
>LQRL01028920.1:64843-76093 GCA_001703475.1 Hydroides elegans
CTTAATCGTTAATCTCCTGACATAGTTATGTTTACCAATGGTACTCATGTAATAACATCTGTTTATCTTTCAACATACGCAATTGCAATTACTTGAACCCTCCTGCCAGAGGGATTACTTAAAGAAATTGATTGGTATTTGTATTTATGGAGTGACCTTGAGTGACATTATGGGATTTGATAGTGTTTGATGTGCCTTATTCACCTAAAAATTGATTGATAGATTTTATTTGCAGTTCGCCATGATCATGTTGAATAATTATTTTATGAAAAATTCTATTGGCAACTGATTATGCATTACCATTATTTTAATGTGTTCTTATTATATTTAAAGTTTTGAAATCATTTTGAAAATCATAATTTAATGGTGTATATTTGTATTTCAAATACGTTTCAAATAATGTTGAAAACATAATATTTGTTTAAGTTGATTTAGTTTCATTATATAATGAAGAAATATTTGTCTAAAAAGTCTCGAAGCGTCCAGGGCATAGTCCCAAAGTATCCAAAATATGAAAAGTCTCGAGGTGACCAATAGTCTCGAGGTGTCCAGGACATAGTCTCGAAGTATCCAAAATAATAGTCTCGAAGTGACCAATCGGCACGTAGTGGAAGAGTTTCGAGATGGTAGAGTCTCGAAGTATCCAGACACCGCAACAATTCATATAAAGACAGGGGTGGAAGAGTCCCTTGAATTAGTGGACAGTATATTTGAATATTCAGATTTACCGATTGTTTTGATGTTCTAATTTCATCCCTTTAATATTGCATAGTTGATACAAGTTGAACCTGCCGAAGAGAATTAGACTAGTCTACATATTGTGACAATGTACCGAATCGATACATCTATAAACTGATTGTTTTGATGTTCTAATTTAATCCCTTTAATATTTTATAGTTGATACAATCAAGAATCTGCCGAAGAAAATTAGACTAGTCTATATATTGTGACAATATACCGAATTGATACATCTATCAACCATATAAATGGCACAATTGTCACTTTTGAAACTCGAAGGTCAGTGACCTTGGATCCCCGTGAACTTCAACAAATCGTAGATGCAGGATGGTCAGTTTTTACTAAAATTAACCTTGAAAAAAAACGAACTTTTTGTGAATAAACAAGATCATGTGATGAAAAAAACAGAGTAACATTTTGCATCATCACTCACTTCTTTCTGAAGACAACTCTTGATTTAACGAGACCAGTTGGCAAAAGTAACCTCAATTTAGATAATAAAGAAAATATGCTTTTATAAGCACGAGCTCATATAGCACATCCAAAATGCTTTTGAGAGGCAACTGACACGGCCAGTGAAGCAAAAAGATAATTTCATTACATTAAATTATGCGTATATAAGCACGAATGCTTATATAGCACATCCCAAATACCGTTGAGACGCAACTGACAAGGCCAGTGAAACAGATATATCATTTAGCTTACATTCCAAAAACGCTTATATAAGCACGATTACTTTTGTAAGCCAATTCCAAATGCATCAGGCTTCCTAGATAGATGTTAACACTTCTCTATTAATTTTTGATCAGGCCAATCTAACATTATAGGTTTGAGACCCGTCTCCGGCCAAAATGTTGCAGAATACGTTAAAAGTGTAAATGATATTGAGGCTATTATGAAACGATGTCTGCATAAGGTTAAAGCACCAGCAAGATCATATGATGCAAAAAAAACGCAAGAATCCTATTGCATTCTCGCTCACTTCATTTTTAAGGCAACTGACAAGACTAGTTAGCAAAATATTGATTAATTTTAAATTTAATAGAATATGCTTATATAAGCGTGATTGCTTACAAAAGCACAAAAATGCTTTAGTACGGCAACTGACGAAAAAAGTGAAGCAAAACAGCATTTAACTTATATTTAGAAATATCCTTATATAAGCAATTATGTTTATATAAGCTTAAAGACCTCCAACTGAGGAGACCGGTAAGCTCAATTCTGATTAATTCAAAATTTCATAAATATGTTGATATAAGCATGATTGCTTATAAATATGCGTATATAAGCATGATTGCTTACAAAATCACACGCAAATGCTTTTGGAGGGCAGCTGACGAGACAAGTGAAGAAAGAACATCATTTCACTTATCTAAAAAAAAAAGAACATAGTTATATAAGCGTGTTTGCTTAAATAAGCACATACCAATGCAAAAATCCCCCAACTGACGAGACCAGCAAAGCAAATTTTGTTTTTTGATGAATTTCATTAAGTATGCTCATATAAGCATGATTGCTTAAAAAAGCACACTCAAATGCTTTTAGGGGCAACTAAGTAGACCAGTAAAGCAAAATCATCATTTCACTTTTCTAAAAAATGATATGCTTATATAAGCATGATTGCTTAAATAAGCATACCAAAAATGCATTTGTACGGCAACTGACGAAACAAGTGAAGCAAAAACATCATTTTTAATCACATTAAGAAATATGCTTATGTAAGCAGGGATAATTCTAGCGTGCGCCATGTGCGCCATGGCGCACACTTTTCATATACGGCGCTCAGAAATTTGGTCTGTGCGCCGCGATGGAACCCGGTTTTCTAGAAGGGCGCATGGAAATTTGACTTGTGCGCCATTTTTTCTAGAACTTGGAAGTTTGCATGGAAGTGAATGCAATTTAAATTGCTATGTAATGGAATTTTATAACTCGTTTCATTTCTGAAATGAAACTTGACAAGTAAGGCCGAGCCTGACCATTATTACCCAGTTTTGGATCATTCATATACAAAATAGAAAAGATAAAACGTGAATTGAAAATACTTATCCAAAACAATACTTTTCGGGGTAGAAATGGACTGTACAATATGGACTGTGTTTATGTGTAAATTCGAAATGACTTGCATGCAATATGACGCCTAATGTTTATTTGCGTCTTTTTTTACGAACTGATTTTCTTTTACGCACACTTTTCTCTAAAGTATGATTTTAGTACAGACTTAATCATATCATTAACCCTTGTATACCCAAGCCGTATTTTGACGTACTTTACGCATTCCTCCCAAGCCGTATTTTGACGTACTTTACGATAAGCTCCCAAGCCGTAAAAACCCGTAATTATTACGCTAAATAGATTCGCTGCTTAAAATATTAAATAACTCGGTTATGACCAAAGAAAATGGATATATTTATTTATGAAATGATTCCTTAATTTCCTTAATTAGATTTAACAACATCAGAATATTATTTTAACACATTCTATACATTTATTTTACTTAAACACATTGGAGAAAAATATATTGTTTTACATTGTCCATGACGATCGTCCAATCACTAGTTATTCACTCCTCTAAATGATGAACTTCACCGAAGCAAGGAAAGCGACACAATGGTATTCGACAAATCCTACATTCGAACGATGTGCATTTTTTTCCTTGGATTTTGTGCGTCGGCCTTTTTTAGAGCATTGACGACAAATTTTAGGGCGACCCAAAATTTTGATAAGTTCATGCCCATTGCTATTTTCAACACGACTCTTCACAGTCCTGGCTAATCTACCTATCGTGAATTTTTTGGACGAATACCCTGCCCTCAACTGTTCTGCAAGCTCAGTAATAAATTTCAGATGATCATATGTCGCAGGTAGAGGAGGAGTGTGTGTGCTTTCCGACCAAATTATCCACGCATTTGTGATGGAAACGTTCATCAAGAACCAAAATATATACCTCCACCACTTATTACTTGAGCGACCTACTTTGTAGTACACCCCTAGCTGATCATTTCTATCTACTCCGCCCATGAAGGTATTATACAATTGCACAGATTCTGGTTTCAAAGTAAAACTATCAACACTTTAACTAGCATTAGTAGACAATAGATTGATTTGTTTTTTATCTTTCCATACAGTAAGCATAAGATTGTCTTTTTGATAAAATGCTGTGTGACCTGATTTGACCTTTTTCGCTTTCAATTCTTGCGGAAGACCTTTCCTGTTTATGTTCAGTGTGCCACACGCATATGTCTTATGACTTAGCAGCTCAGTCATCAGATCGACACTTGTAAAAAAGCGATCGAAGTATACATGGTGAGCTTTTCCGTAGTAGGGTTTAACCAAGTTCGTGACAACGTAGAAACCGAGTCCTTTATCACTTGATTTTGTGTATTTGCTTCCAGTATATACATCAAAATTGAGACAATATCCATTTCCCAAATCACAAATTTCCCATGTCTTGATTCCCCATTTTGTAGGTTTCATAGGCATGTATTGCTTGAAGGCAAGGCGCCCCGTGTACCCAATCATGGCTTCATCCACACTGAGATTCTTACTTGGGGAATAGCTATTTGAAAATGATGTTTTTTAATGGTCTATCACTGGTCGCATTTTTTGGAGCGGATCGTAACCATCTTCTCCTTTTTTCAAAGCGTTTCTATCATCACTGACGTGCAAAAACTGATTGATTCTTTGATATCTATTTCGAGACATGATACTGCTAATCCAGGCGCAACCGAGTTGTGGGTTTGAACTCCAATAACACGCAATCGTTGGTAAAACTTTGACGCCCATCATTATTGTTATTGCAAAAAATGCACGCAGCTCAGAATTTGTCAGAGGGTCCCACGATTTGTCTTGGAATGTCCCTGCATTTATCTTTTGAAGAGCGTATCTAAAGGTTCAAATAAAACAAAAGAAAAGAAATTTGAAATCTAGTCAAAGCTTTCAAATGTGCGATCATATATTCCTATTTATGTAAGGGTAAATGTATGGGTACATTATGGTAATTATCGGTTTCATATTGAAATGCGTTTTTTTTAATTAAGTATTTTAATTTTCAACCCCGTAAAATATATAGTTAAATCCAATTTAGATATATATTTATGTGATAAATGTATCGCTAACCTGTTAGTTTCATTGACAATCTGTTCTATCAGCAAATCATTCCAAAACATAGAAAAATAATCGACCGGCCTCGAATCATGGTCAAGATTATGACAAGGTCCAATACTTTCGTGAAATGCTTCTGGATTGACTTCTTGATTTGGCTCAATTTTCCAATTTTTCGGAATAGGTACGTCATCACTTTCGCTCTCATCGCTATTTTCTGAGCTGTCTATGTCTATGCTCACATCACTTTCATTTTCATTATAATCGTCTATATCACCTCGAATACATTTTTCAGTTTGTTTTCTGATTTCACTCAATGGTAATGGTATGTAGTCTCTGGTTTCATCATAATCAAATAGAACACTTTGAAGACTAGAGGTATTGGATTCTTATGAAGACATATTAATTATTGAATAAACTACGATTAAAATCGAAATCGAAATCCGTTTAAGTTCCATAGCAGACGAGTAATAAATAAACCATTTCTTTGCTTTATTCCGCTAGATTCCTTATATAGAAGTTATTTCGTAAGTTTCGAATAATTTATTATAAGGTCAATGACATAATTAGAAAGACATAAATAACGCTAATGATATAATTAGAAAGACATAATTAGTGCAACCAATTCAGCAACAGAGGCGTGGCCGATGCACCTAAGCCGTTGGAAAGGCGCGCCATGGGTCCACGCACCCGGGTTCGAATCTCTGATGATGCAGATTTTTTTTCATAGAAACTAATTTTATTCTTATTTTTACTCCCCATACATGAAAGACATTTTAATTATTTTCATATTCTGCAATTTTATATATTGGTAATGTCTAATAAACGAACAGTTGATTAAATAGCATTTTACGTAAAATTAAATTTGACGGTATTTTAAAAGGGCAAAACGTAATTATTCACGGTATTTAGGAGAAGTAAATTACGTCAAAATACGGTATCGAAAGAGTTAATGCAATTATTTCTTGGGCTGGCGCCTTCGGCGCTTGCAAACAAAATTAAGGAATGAGAATCAAAGTATTACGCAAAAAGGGACTACACTCTTACGACAAAAAATACGATATCCGTGCTTCTGTTTGCGGTAAATATGTCTTATTTATACGATATATATATACGGCGCACACATTTTGAAAATGGCGCACAGAACTGAAATCCTAGAATTATCCCTGTGTAAGCCATTTATGTCCTATGTAAGCATAAGCCTTAAGGACTGACCTCCAACTGAGGAGACCAGTCAGTTCAATGTTGACTCAATCTAGTGACGAGACAAGTGAAAGAAGAACATCATTTTACTTATCTAAAACAATAATATGCTTATATAAGCATGTTTGTTTATATAAGCACATACCACGTACTTCAATGATAATATCTTATATTATCACCCACATCTCCTCATCTGATTATGAACTTTTCGCTACTTTTTAAAGTGCTCCAGAATCGACAATTTTAAACCGATCGAGATGACACTATGACGAGGCACGACTTCAGACCTTGGTTTATATGTGTATTAAATTAAAAAAATATGTAGCTCAATTCCTTCATACCAAACTCGCGTGCAAAAAGTACTTAACATCGGGTGAAGTTGTTAAAATCTACAATTTTTTACCGATCCAGATAAAACCTTGACGAGGCACGACTTCAGACCGCGGTTTATACTATATTATAAATTTGAAAGCTCTAGCTCAATTGCTTCATACCCAACTTGCGTGCACAAAGTGCGTGACATCTGAAAAAAAGTTTAAAATCGACATTTTTTGAAGTGCTCCAGAATCGACAATATTTAATCGATCGAGATGAAACCTTGACGAGGTACTTCCTCGGTATATATGTGTATACAATTTCAAAGCTCTAGCTGAATTGCTTCATATCAAACTCGCTTGCACAAAGTCCTTGGCATCTGAAAAAAAAAATAAAATCGTCAATTTTTAAAGTGCTCCAGAATCGACAATTTTCAACGGATCGAGAAATAAACACGGCTTCAGACCTTGGTTTATATGTGTATAAAATTTCAAAGCTCTAGCTCAACTCCTTCATACCAAACTTGCGTGCACAAAGTACCCTATATCAAGCCGGACAGACGGACAGACAGACAAGTTCAACCCTATATCCCCCTCGTTTTCACGGGGGATAATAATGCCTTAAAATAATTTTAAAGGGAGAGTACTAATATAATTTTGTTCACTAATTTAAGGCTAGGGTCTGCATTGATTTGAACCGGACACCGGTGATCTACTCAAACCCCTTCGAAACCCTCAATTATTTTAAAAGGGTTTGAAGAATTCAAAATGCGAGAGCCAAAGGGCAAAATATTTCGCTCGTGTTTATCTATACTGTCCAAAAAAGCCAAGCCCCCCTCTAGCGGTTACCGTTTACCTACGCAGTAGTACACCTTTTTAAACTTATTTGTTTTGTATTGATAAACCAATTGCTTCAGAACCATTTCTGGTTCTGAATATTGTCGACCAATGTGTTAAATGTATTAATGGCTGATTTTGTTGCGATTGGATTTGTTTTAGTGGGTAAATTCATTATGCAATTGGCCATATCTGCCATTTGATATTTATGGCAAAAGGGGCATGTCACATTTGCTCACAAAATAACGGTTCGAACTTATCCATTTGTAACGAAATAGATTTATGGAGATACTTTACATATTGGCGTACCTAGTAACACAACCAAAAATTAAAATCAATCAAATTTTCAATGCGTATCACAACAATTTAAAGAGTGCTTTTTCTGTAAACGTTAATGGTAAAATCCGGAGGGGGCTTGACTTTTTTGGACAGTATATTTGATATACATGTATACTATAGACATGCGCTTCATTAATTGACCATACATATTACACATGTAGTTTGTTTGACCGGGCATATTTCCGCGATTATTATCTCTTAATCTTTATATTCGACCAGTTTATAAATAATCCTTTTGAAAACACAGTGAATTGTTCAAATAATATTAATTGACAGCATGTTTCTCCCAATCTTAACATATATGATCAAATTGTGTAGCACGGGGCGCTTCACTTATTGACCAGTCGGGTATGTTCGTTATTTGAAGTTATACGAATTGACATGTTATTGATACAATATTGATTCAATAAAATTTGAATCAATAGAACACTTTAATGGTTATAATTTTAGTTAAATAGCCACTAGCTTTTGTCAAAACTATAATAGGCTTTATATTCCTGTAAATGAAATAAATCTGGTAGTTTGGTGGAATTTCGTTTAGTTAGCATTTTTTGCAAGTATACAGATGATATGTTATTATTTTGAATTATTTCATACATGGTGTATCCGTCTGTTCTTGTGCTAGAATAAAAGATAAAGAAAATGCATCAACAGGTTATCAGAGGTCAAATTGAAAGTAAAGTTGAGTTTATCAGAATAAGAAAAATCTACTTAGCATTGATATATGTAAGTGAACGCGTTTTGAACCTTAACAACGTTATAGCCCATAAAACTTCAACCTATATCACCTATATATTTGGATATTTGTCCACTGAGGAAAGCTGTAAAATCATATACTTATTCTAGTGGATATCCAACTAATTTTCCAACCATTATATGTGTTATCGATTGCTTATCTTATTTTGTAAACATTGTATCTAAAACCTACCAAGCGCACAAGTTTACATATATAATATACTAGACTGGTCAAAAAATGAAGCGCCTTGTCGGAAAAAATGTTCTTGGTTGGGTTTAGATTTGAGTTCATTACTCGATATATATTATTGCTGAGAGATTTTGTGACAGGACATTGTGTTTTCGAAAGGTTTATTTATAAGCTTGTGGAATATTAAGTTCACGTCATTAAAAGCAGCTGATATATACTAGGTCAAACAAAATACATGCATAGAATATATGGTCAATAAATGAAACGCTCTTCTAGAGCACATATATAATAAACAAATTCTTTACGCTGACTTAGTCTTATTCGTGCTTTTGAAAGAAAACTAGGATTCTATTTGACATTTTATCGGGGCCTTCATGACGCTTTGTTATGCTAGACCCAGATATAGATAATCGATACACAGTCAACACTGTGAATCGATGTCGTAAATCTTATGTTAACAAAAATGCATAATGGCATATCGCGAAGGTAGTTTCCCTCGGCTTTAACAGACACAATATAAACACTCCTGTAACTAGACTTGTGCTAAAATCAAACCTATAATTCAAAGTTGAAATAAACAGCATATAAATTTGAACAAAACAAACAATGATATTATATAGCCTACATAGGGGCCAGATAGGGTTGAATGATCACAAATGCCAATGTGTTGAAACAATGCTGAAAACAAAGAAATTACAAAATGCAGAAAGAAACAAATAGCGGCGACGATATCGTTGTTCATTTAGGATATGAATTGAACGAAATTGTGTCCTACAACGTGTCCGATTTTCTTCGTTCTTATGACTCTAATAATACTTCGAGCAAACGGATAGCAAACATCGATAAGTTCATACATCTTTTGGATGAAAAAGTCTACATCGACACAAGTGACCCAAGATACTCGCATATTTACAAGGGCATTGACATTATAGTGAAACGACTGGCTACTGAACTAGTGGAAATAGATCCGTATTTTGCCTATGTGAAATTACGTCAGACGGGGAGCAGCGCGTCTGGAGTCAAGGTAGGACTCCCGCATGAATCTGATTATGTGTTAGAAGTTCCTAGAGTTAAACAGTTAAGCACTGGTAAATCTTTTAACAAGAAAACTCTTTTTCCGCTTGTTGAACGAATCGTTGCAGAGAAAGCTCTTGCTTTGACTGATGGACTTGCCCATTGGATAATACATGGGGTAAAAGAACATGAGCGGATTGGAGGTGTTTGCCTTGTTATGCAATGTTGTGCCATCGAAAATGACTCAACATCTGAAGAAGTCGGAGTTACAGTAGATTTAGTTCCAGTATATATCATGGAAACGACACGTTCATCATTGAATGACCAAGCGGCAGCATTTTTACCCCATAGTCTAGAGGAATACGCACAACAAGGGGATCTATACAAGCTATTACACAATGATGATGATGATAATTGTGACACCGGAAACATTGAAAATACAATCATGAAGCAGCTACCAGATGACACAAAACGATTGTACCGTGTCGTTAAATTCCTAATATCACACTTATTTGTCAAATCAAGTGTTCCATTTGACGAAATAAAAACCTTAGCTGAAGCGACGCGTCTGAGATTATATGGACACAAGCCGTGGATACCAAGCTACAAACTCCGCGTCCTTTTCCTTCACCTGCTGCTCCAGGTGTATGGCACCGAGGCTGAGCACCGACTCAAAGGCGGTCTACTCTTTCTCTGCCTTATCGACATGCTCGAGTATTTCAAAAGCAAATTTGAATGTCACTTATATATATATCACCCAATTCTCAAGTATATCCGTGTATTTGGTTACTTTAGCCCTTCGACGCTCGCAATTAAACATTTTATTCGAAGGTTGGACGACGAGAATCCCGCTGATGTGGTTAAGGAGCTGAAATTGCTAAACGACGAAACGAAGCCGTGGTGATAATTTCTTTTCATGATTATCTTTAATTATTTGAAATAAACTTGTTCACATCTTGAATAGTTTATCAAGCAAAGCTCATTTAACAATTTAATCCCATAGATTCTGATTGTAGCATGTTAGTTTGATTATCATTATAATAATGTTAATGATAACCATGAACAACAACCCTTTCCTCGCGTATTGCATGTTGAAGGCCGCCAATTTCATTGCAGGAATTGGAATGTGGAATCGGATGACTCAGATGGCATCTTTCCATAAGATGACTCAAATGACATTTAAGCAACTCGATCTTGAACTACCCGGACATCTTGAAGCTAAGCATGGACATTGTAAAGGGAATGCACAGTGAAAAAAAAAATTGAAACCATTTATTTCAACGTCAAATCAACGCAAGTAGTGAGTCCCGAGTATCATGTGAAAGTTCCCATTGACTTTGGCGTTAACGTATACACGTTAATTATCGATAAATATGATGTTATTGGTGTTAAGAAAAAAAACAATAATTTTTCTTTAATACATTCACGCAGTCAACATATTATCATATAGAAGTCATAGGAATGAAGGATAGATTGAAGAAACCAGAATAAGATCATTGTTTTAATATATGTTTGTGAATAAGTGTTTTCAATATTATAAGTAAAATCCATGGTAACAACATAATGTTTATTAAATAATATGAAATCCAAAGTAAAACCGGGCTCTAAGTTCCCGGGGTCCATTGGTCCCGGATTTTCCAAATGCTCATCATGTTTTTTTTTTTACGAAGGGGGTCTTTGATTTTAAAGGCGTTATCTTAAAGGGCTTCTGCGAAAACAAATCGAATTAGGGATTTAAAACAATGTATTATTAAACACAGTGGAATCACTCCATTAATC
>LQRL01028923.1:0-16321 GCA_001703475.1 Hydroides elegans
AGAGATGTCTTCAGAAAGAAGTGAGTGATGATGCAAGATGTTACTCTGTTTTTTTTTTCATCACATGATCTTGTTTATTCGCAAAATAGTTCGTTATTTCCAAAGTTAATTATAGTAAAATCTGACCATCCTGCATCCACGAAATGTTGAAGTTTACGGGGGATCCAAGGTCACTGACCTTCTAGTTATATTTTGCTGGAAAGAAATCGACAATCGAACACTCATCGTCTTACACATATATGTTTGAATAAACATGCACATATATTCAAATATATAATATATATATATATTTATTTTTTTTCTAGCCAAGCGAGATAACGTGATCTTCGCCACGACGCAACACGGCGGCCATCTTGGCTATTTCGAGGGCGGTCTCGTCGTGCCCGAGACGGTCACGTGGCTGGACCGCGTGGTCACCCAGTATGCAAACGCCGCCATCTTAGCTACCATGGCAACCGCAGGCGTCCATAGCAACCGTGGTGATGGTCAAGATAGTATGTAAATGCAGAGCTTTAACGACCAAAAATTAAATCGGCTGGTATCCAATGGTTAAAACGATGAAGGGATATGTTTATTTGGAGAGAGGTGAAGATTTTCTATCAAAGGGTATGTGAGAACGGGATTTTTAAATAAGTTAATGTGTTAGTTATGATTGTTGAAATTATTCAGATGTTATTAAAAATTACGATGTAATCTGATGATCGATTTCAAGTATTATATTAGTGGTCGCATATACATTTTATGTAGTAAAACGAAACGGATAAAATTACTGTAAAAGGCTAAATCTAAAGCGCTGGCTTATTGCACATTTTCTTCTACACTGTATCTAGAATCTGTTTCAGATATACATGTCAGCTTTTTTTGAAAATGTAAAAATGCTATAATTTCATATCTCATTTATTATGGAATCTTTGAAGTAAATACTCGTTCACAAACTGCTTGTGACATGCTATTCATTAAGCGAACAAATGTGCTTTATCTAGGTAAATATAGCAACAGTTCTTATGTCGTTGTCATTATTATGCAAAGTATTTAATCTGCGTAAGTATTCAGTCGAATTGAGTATTATCGTGTGCATTGAATCAAAAGAACATCCAGGTAGAGTTATATACAATTGTATTCATACATAGCAAAATATGTGTAATCAATTATGTAAAGCAATGGGTATGTTATGGCTAGTAAAAGATTATTCGGGAAATCTTGTCCATTTAACCATTCATTTAGAATGATTTGCTTATTGGCCTGGAGTTCAAAAGAGTTGAAACAAAATTGTTTTGAGAACCCTTTTATATTTTGATAAAAGAGCTTTGTGTTCATGCTAAATGTATATGACGTACTTTTGCTGCTTTAAAATTTAGACTTGTTATATTCTTATTAGTAATTTTAGAATCATAGACCTCGCACTTCTATAGGTTAAAATTTATATTACAGTATAAAAACGAATTTTTATTGACTAATGAATAAGTGTTTAGTGTAGTCATCAATACGTCAATGATTTGAGTAAACATGAGTTATCTTTTTGTTTACGGTGAAGATTTTTTGTCCTGTGAATTTGCACGAAATTGTGATCTGGTAATTTTGTTTTGTCTACGAGAAATTAAAAAAAAGATATACGCAGGTTTTATGGGCATTTCTTTGTTTGGCATTTGTGGATCAAAAGATCTTGTAACAGTGAGAAAAATCAGTCTCATTTCACAAACTGCACTTCTTGATTTTGTCGTCACTTATATTTGTCACTAGTGACTATGTAATATTACTTTATATCGATGCTGTTGTCCAATTAATAATGGGAAATTCCAGCTTTTTATTTCATCCTAGCCTTTATGTGACCAAAATTAATATATTTGATAGTAATTGTAGTACAATGCTCAAAGGCAGACTCCAGTTTTCTTCCTGATGTATCCAACCATTTAGGGAATCAGATTTAACTTTTGAGTCCGATGGAAAATAAAAGACTTATGCTTAAAATAAACGCGATATTTAAATCTACTTTCAATTGCAAATGGATGAAGCAGTACAGTGTCATGTTATGAGCTTCTTTATATCATTTTACTGATTTGATCCACTTTATGTGAGGTCTAGTATAGTTTTGGCCTATAATTTCTTTTTTTTCTATTTTTGTACTCAATTATATAAATTTAGTATTGGATTTTCTATTATTGCAAGCTTTTTACCGTTGTGCATTTCGTGGATTTCGGATGTTTATCATATTTTGACTGAAAACTTATAAATGTGTTTTGTATTGAGTCGCTCGAATTCTTCTAAATAGCCTATAATATAAAATAATTATTTCAGAAATAAATTCAAAAAACAAGATCCGCATCGACTTCGGATGATCAACATTTTGCAGAGATATTATTATTTTTTTAAAGTAATATTCTTATCACTATTGGGCCATGGCAGTTCAAACCAATAAGTTATCACCAAGCAACTCTGTACACATTCATTTTCTAAGGCCATTCCATATTTTAAAGCTGTTTAATTTTGAATATTGTTTTCGCTAATATATGCCTCGTGTTGAGATAATTCATGTAAATTTCTTTGTTTGATTTTGTAACACATGTAAATATACATATATAGATGTCTTTGCATACCTTTTTTCGAATCCTTTTATTGAAAAATGCTAATCGTGTAACTGAGTTCAATAAGAAATGTTTGATTTTTTCATGGTTAACTTTGCTACATGCGTTTTATAGTAATTCAACATGAAACTTTGATCAAATTATATACATTGTGTATGTTCTTGAAGGCGAGATTCTTACAACATGAAACTACTGTACAGTGTTAAAACAAGAGTTTCAACTAGTCATTTTGTATTTTGTCACATAAAAACTCAGTCATCACATCAAAGATATAATTCTTTTTTTATAGTTTTTAACCGGGTAAAAAAATATGTACAATGGATTTATGTAACTGTACTTTGAGTATGTCTATCTGTTCGTTGAAGGGTTTCGCATTACTAATATTTGCAAGTTATCATTTTCAGAAAAAAAATCAAATTGTTTACTCATTGTCAAAGAGTTTCTTTTCGTATACGGCCACGGTTTGGTGTCCTGTAAAGACAATTGGTAAGTTTTGTCGAGCTGCTGAAATGGGTGCCATGGGAACTTCTAGGGTAAATACGTTGGTTGTGCCCCGTTAATGTGGCGCTCACAAAAAGATACGGCGTCGTAAACACGTGATCATTTGGTGAATAGGTATTTATAATTCATGGTGATATCATATGAAGTCGTGACATCGGAGTAACGTTCTGATGGAACATAACCGTGCGACGTTGCAATGACCTTGTTTCAAGGGCCACGAAAAATAATAATACATTATTTTGCAAGAGTTTATGATCAAACAGTGAAAAAAAGTACTGATGATGCTGTACGATGTCTTACCAAGTGGGTTTTGTCTTCAAGGGTAAACCTAATAGAAGTCATCCATCAACTTGGGAGCTTCTCTTTTTGTTTGAACTAGTTACTTTTGGGTAGTGAATTCTGGGTAGAACATTGGAAAGGTGATATATAAGATGGTCTGGGGCCGGGTAATATGTTTAAATAGTCATTAGTAATCATGCAATGTTTGTGTTTTTTCTATTACACAATTAATATTTTTGTATGTGACCCTTTTATAATACATTGTACTATTTCAACTTATGCATGCTAGGTCTTTGTTTATATTTCTGCTACGGAGTTATTCATTTTTAGGTTTAGCGAAACTGCACGATACTCTCACTTCATCATTTCGTTGAAATGTGTTACAAACAAAAGATAATTTGGACTAACTCAAAACTAAGCATAACTATGTTGGTGTTTAAACAAAAACAAAATATCCTTAAAATAATTGGTTATTTAAATATTAAAAGCATCTTATGTTTGTCAGGATAGATGTCCACTTTTTCTTGTGGTGGGCTATGTGTGAAGGACAGCTGAGCTTTCATGCAAATAGTGAATGCTTTTTACTGAACTGTTCATTTTCATTGTGATTTGAATGTCAAAAACAAAATATGAGAAGAAATGAAATCTTGATATACCATTCGTGGAACCTTTCTTGAATGTATTGCTAATTTGTGTTGTTATTGTTTGCACTAAATGTGATATATCATATCGAATAAATTATTAACGTTGAATGTGTGTTTGTATGTCTTGCATTGTAAGAAATATATGCGAGTTTCGCTATCACTTTGCGTAAGTTTATGATACATTGTAGTATTTCTGTGGATTTTGTAATAATTGGTGGATGTTTTCTTGAAACTGGAGTATCAGCGTTCGTCTGAACAGATATGGATCTAGGTATTTCTTAATTTTCTAGTAGCAAAATTTATGTGGTAGAGAATAGAGAAACCTCAGGTTCTATCACTCAGGTATAATCATGGAAATGCTTTCTAAGGACATCATTATTATTATATTTATTCTACATTTTGATACCAAATCATGTCTGCTGTGCATGCGGTGGCACACTGTCCTTGGACATTCTTGTTATACATGTATTTATGTTTTACTGTTATTCAATCAATAATCCACGGACAATTCACATTTCTCTTAGCATTTGATCTACTGTCATCCGCTTTGTGAAGCTAAAACATGATGACAGTCTCGGTAGATTGCTCAATGTATAATATCTCAATAATGACGGGCACCCATTCTAATGCCATAATTGGGGAAATTCAAGCACAAGTGTAATTAATAAAGACACATGTGCAGTAATTCGGATGATTTTTTCAGCGAAAAACTGTTTTGTAGGCATTGCGCACTATCCCTCTGACTAGAAGATTAAGATGCTCTTTACATTATAGAGAAAATGTTAGATATGCTCATAAGGGTGGAACTGGGTGGTCAGATGTGTTTAATCGGTTTTGAAAGCAAATCACATTGCAACAAGTATGTTAGGCTACATTTATGAATATGTTTTCAAAAACATGTTCATTATATTCAGGCATCTCTAGAGGAAAAAATCTTGTCAAAGAACTTTTGATTTTACAGCCTTTCTTATTAAGGCAATAAGTGATGATTCTATCTTTCAAACATTGTCACCCCACACCCGACATCAACAATGTATGTCTCATTCGCTCTTCCCTTTTATTGTTTTGATCATTGGCACTTTCACAATGAAAATTAGCGGCCGTTAAAATGATGAAACAGAGGACCTTGCAGAGCATTAGCATCTCACATAAAGAAGTCCATTGCGACGCCTATTTGATGTTTGTAAGCTAGCCGGGCAAAATTAACATTAATTGTGCTAACAGTCATTAACCAGAATAATAGATGACAATTATGAGTAATTGTCACCATGAGTAAAAAGGGAGCCATATTTATGCAACCGTTTTGCAGAAGTCTGTCAGCTCTGACAAATGGTTGTTATTTAAAACCTCACATATACAGGTGAGTGCAAAAGAGGGGAAGTCAACAGACACGCCTAGAAATACTTCCTTAGTGAGGGTGCCTTGTTTTGAAGGCATTATTTGTTTTTTATGTAATTAAATTCTATTGTTGTTGTGAATTTTATATTATGAAATTGGCCACAGGAATATACTTTTATTAATATTCTATAAATATATTTGGATGCGTTGACCTAATTTTATTTGAAAAAAAAAAGAGAAAAAGTGTTGTCTATGTGAAAATGAGTTTAATCAATTGAGAGGAGACAAATAAGAACATTGCGTGTCAGAACATTTAAGAGTGAGGTTAGAAATAACAATTCATGAATTTAAAAAGCGTCGAAAGAATTAAATTGAATTAAATATAATATATTTCCTATCAAAACAAATCCTATGCATGTTGTCCTTGAATTAAAAAAAAATAGAAACATCTCCAAAAATATGCAATGAAACAAATATGAAATGCACATTGTTACAAAATCACAACAACCATTCTTTGCGCAGTTCACATGGTTTATGAGGTTTGGTTTGGTCATCAGTATGTTAATTAGCCAGTAAGCTCCCTCCGATTAGCCCTCGGCCGCGGACGTATTAGTCCAAAACCACCAAAAGCTGTAACATTTCCCTCCAACAAATTAGCTCAAGCTTTCTCATCCCTCTATCACATGTTTCTATCTGTATCAGTGTAATTATTTATTCAAGCAGTTCGATATCCCAGCATTTGTTAGACAGTTAGATAAGCGAAATCCGAACAATATCCCCTCCCCCATCGGATTCGACAAATAATCCTCCCACTATCCTAATCATTTCAGCTACACACCATGAACGATATTTTACTTACAAAAAATATTATACTATTATGCTACTTTTATATATAATTTAGATTGATACGTAGTCAAATAGAACTGTGAAAGATAGTTAAATAAAGTCTTTAGAATTAGGCCAATGGAAAGGCTAGACAAAGCATTTGGAGTAGTTTTTAAAATATCAATTCAATCATTTCGCATTTCGTTTTGTATACCGAAAAAAATATAGTTCGAAAGAGACTCGTTTTACCAATCATTGTAAAATACATATTCATCAATCATGTGTGCTTAGTGAACATTTCAACATAAATTGAGTACAAGCCAACCAGAGTAGCAAACCAAATCTCCTTTCTACCGAAAAAAAAATCACGCAAATGAAAAGGTGCTGCCGACTAAGCTATTTTTCCGCCGAATGTTTCCGTTTGAGGTTATGATCTAAGTCATGATGCTGTGCATGTTTGTGTTCTTTGTGTACAAACGCTGGCTAATTATACGAGCGATTTTAGCAGGTTGCTGCGATAAAAACAATAAGCTTATTAACACCACAATGGTCAAACACATGCAATTGCCTCTCCCCTCTTTCCCAGAGTTCAAATAAAAATAGCTTACTAAGGATGATATCGCTTACTTTATTTTAATATATACTAACCATATTTTTTTGGACTAGACTTTTTAAAAAATAATTATCAATTCGTTTAGGGGTTTCCGTAATATTGTTAAACCATTTTTGCTCGATGGGTTTGACTTATTTTAGTATTCCACTTTTTTTTCAAATTCAACCCCTGCTTCGTTTGGATATTATCTTACCCCATCTCACAGCCCTGTCCCCTCCCTATTTCGCAACTAAAACGCCCACTTTTGGCCAGATGGTTAAAGATCGATTGTCAAGCTGCATTGTTGCAAGCTTTCAATGAACCTCTTTGCTAAAAAAGAAACGTGCATTTTTTTCGAAGTCTTTCGCCATCGCTTTTCCTACTTTGCGCAAGAGCCAAATGCGCGCGGCGCGTCCAATCGATAGAAACAGTGTTTGGGATACAATAGCCAGAACTAAGGAGCATTTTCATGATTGTGTCACTTAAAGCGAGGAGCGACCACGCTTAAGCTGCAGACCAAGCTATGCGCACCACCTCAAAACAGAGAGCAAGTGGAGGCGACAGTTAAAGGGGAAAGTTTGTGTAGGAAGCAAGCCAAGTTTAGCACTCAGCACTAAAGAGATATATAAGTCAGTGAATAGGAGAGGCCAGACAATATGCGATGACCGCATTGGGATTAATTTAACTTGAATGAGTTGTTTCGTTTATTATATAATAAAAATATAATTTTACGGTGACTATTTAATCATTAGGAAACGTTATAAAGATATACAAAAATAAATTAAAGGATATTTGTGCAGTAAAAATTAAATTATAGTTATAGTTTAAAGAAAAAACTTTGTGAGAATCTTGGATATTCATACTTCATAAAAAAATGGGTGCTTCAGGTTCGAAATCGAAATCCAAATCTGGCAAGAAGAAAGCCAAGGAAGCGCCAGTGGCCTCGGAGGAGAACGAAATCAACGGAGCCGACAGCAGTGACGACGAAGTTGCCACGAGTAACGGAGCATCTTCGCCCAAAAAGCAAAGCAAGGGTTCGTCTCCAAAGAAAAGCAGCCCCAGCAAGGATAACAAATCGAAACAGAAAAAGGATAACAAGAAGAAAAATGAAAAGAAACCACAAAAGAAAGATGATGGTAAACAAAAGAAAGCATCGAAAGACTCTAAAGACGATAAGAAAAAGGCAGAAAAGAAACAAGCAGTTAAAGAAGCAGTGAAAGAGGAAGTGAAAGAAGAGATCAATGAAGAAATCAAGGAAGAAGTCACAGAAAAGAAAGAAGATGCAGATACTTCATCACATACAAGCGAACGCTTGATAAATGGCGCTGCGGAGAATAACCCTGATGAAGAAGAGACGCCGAAAGAGGAAACAGAAAATACCGAAAGTGCTTCAAACGTAGAATATCAAGATGGCGACGCTCAAGAAGAACAAGCGGCGTCAATCGTGGAAAATATCAGAGAAAAAATGGCGGAGGAAAAGAGCGACGGTGAAAGCAGCGATGAAGAAAAAGAAGAGAAGGAACAGAATGATGACCAACCTGAGACCGCGGCGGAAACGAAAGAAGATCAAACAGAAGATCAGAGCGATGAACCCGCCGCCGCCGAAGACGAAACAGAGGAGATCAAAGAGAAAATCGAAGAGATCAAAGAAGACGCCGCCGACGAACCGCAAGCGGAAGAGGAAGAACAAACCCTCAGAGAAGCAGTAGAGGAGAAGCTAGAAGAACTTGAAGAAAAACTCGAAGAAGAAAAGGGCGAAGACCAAGTAGATGAAGAACAAGTGGAAAACGAACCGAATCCAGAACCCGCAGAGAACAGTGATACAGAAGACAAAGAGGAACAAGAAAAGGCAGACTCGGACGCAGAAAAAAGAGATGAAGACAAAAAGGAGGAAGAGAAGAAGGAGAAGGAAGAGGACAAGCAAGAGGACAAGGGTTTCTTCGCAAACTTGAGAGATGCGATCAGTGAGAAATTGGGATCCGATTCTGACGACGAAAAAAACAAGAAAGACGACGACTGATGAACGATGAAAAATGACTAGTATGGTGAGTGAAAAAAACACGTTTATATCTTATTCATATACATAGTTGAATATACATTGAGTCGGTAAATAAAATCTGGTAAACAACCTAGTATAGTAAATAATGAAAATATGAGTAGTCATTCGAAAATGTATAATTATAATTGGACTAATTACGCACATCACTAAAACGGTAATTAAAAGAAACGAGTGTATCAAATTTACAATATGAATATAACCCTTTTATGCAGGACATCTTTAATCTAAAAGAATCTAAATTCTATTTTACTTTCTCATAAAACAAGCAAGAACCCATTATCACTCTCATAGCATGAATCACATAAGATCACAACGAAGATAAAAGCATTATTTTGTGAATATATAAAACTATTAATGAAATTAGGTAACTTACATGACAAAGGTATTAGACATGGCCACAATGGGGGACATTCCATTACATTGTGAATGACAAGAATTTTCATATTACAATCGCGAAATGCATCGCTGAATGCCTAAAGCATGCTTACCCTGGAACAAAACGGGCATTGTGACCCTATTCTGTGTTGAGGGTGGGGGGTTTGGGGTGGTTGTGAATAAAAAGAAGTTCCACCCAATGTTTCTGTTTAAGCAACCCCCACTGAAATGAGGTGACTCATTCGGCAAAACTGGGCAATGGTGACATTTTAATAACAATTCTTATAATCCGATACCATTTTTTTCTATATTTCAAACATTTGGCTATGCAAAATTCATCATGTTTGATTTACTATGTATGGTTGAAGAATTCAGCTTGAAGTTAATCAAATCAATCTTTTTATAAGATATGAAATTAGCGATTTACCGAAATGTATTAGATGAAAGAAAATAATCCTAGTTATAAATCCGAGCACTGTTGCTACGTTTAAGTAATTGCGACACGAGGATCTAAAACACAATGCCTCCAGATTCACTCTATTGCATTGCGACGTCATTTTACCCATTTCGGGGGTCATGTTAGTCAAGCAATTTTGATAACTCAGATGGATGTCAACATAATATCAAAAAGCCCCCTAAACCCCCGCTCCACACAAACCCCCATTTTGCAATTAAACCACGCTCATTGCAAAATGATTCATCCCCGGCGGAATGGAACATTCATTCGCTTCTGTTTACTCATCGCTCGTTCCAAATAATGAGTCGTGATAGCGCGGCATGGCAATCAATAAAATAACTCAACTCCCGGTCGCCGCGCTTCTTGTAAATTGCTACGAAAGTAACCAACGGCACTTTGTAATGGACAAATGATGGGAGTCAAAAAGGGGGATCTGTGTTTCGTTTTGTAAATTTAACATTTAAACCACTTTTTATAAATCGAACTTCAAAAATCGCTCGCAAAAAATTGAAATTAATAGTCAATGACACAAACAAGTTCCTTACTTTTGATTCCCTTAAATTTCTGATTAATGAAATCCAGCAAGATTTCCTAATAATATATTCTCTAAACTTATTTTTTCTGAAATATGGGGTCAATTGCCTTTATGTTTTTCTTACGCTGCTTTCGTAATTTATCGCTCCGGAGAGGGCAACGGAACAGTTGTACCTTAAAACTTTGATTAATCGCCTCAGACATTATCCAGTATCTGTCACAGTCGGTAAATCAAGCAATATTCCGTCTTTCAACGACAAATGAACAAGTTGTAAAGACTTCATGTGGTTCAACAAAATAACCATAGTTTTAAAGCATGTGATTATTTGAATCACATATTCAACAGAATCCTGTGGTAGATAAGCTCCATGCCCGAAGTCCCGTGGAGAAAAATGTGAGACGCCACTGACGGGCAAACAACGTCTATATGTGACACGGTAGAATCTGACAGAGGTCTGACAGAAGAATCAAAATTGCCAGATCGTTCTCTTTTGAGTTGATGACAAACGTCATTCCAAACTCTGACCCTTGGGCATCTTTACGCTCTCAACTTAGCGTTTTTACTATTTGCTTTCTGAGTCGCAAACATATCACTCAGAACAATAAAACATCCTTGTATATGTGATAACATCATTGACCTCAGAGAGTCTTTGCTATTCAAAACAAAGTGCTAACGAAAACCTTGAGTCAACCCATTTCACATCCATCACGACGACACCAATAGGGCTTGAAAATAGCGATAAATGTTCCGTCAAGTTTCCTTACCACTATGTCAGCAAAGCAAGTTGTCATTATTGAGAGATGCCTACAAATACCTAAATCTGTTGAATTCAACCAAAATGCTGAATTATGTAAACGTTGCATTCAAATGCTGCGATTATGTGAGCATTATAAACCCTATATAACTGCAAACAATAATTCAGAGATAAAACACACACCAATAAATCACATTGCCAAGTTTTACTTTTTTATCCTAGCCAATGATATAAGCTTAGATATATCTAATAGCCACCATTCTTGCGCAACCCTAACAATGTTTACCTCTTGTTTTTCAGAATGTGGAAGGAGGAAAATCAATGCGAAAGTCTTTAAAATGGCAAGGAGCGAGTGAGTGACCAAAAGAGAGGAACCAACCAGTATTCTCTCTCTGATCTCCATGGCAACCGATATCAACGACTTCAAATGAGCCGTAAAAATTATACGATTCATCATAAGAATAACTTTGGATTTTTTTTTCATTTAAATGACAGTTTTTTCTCATCTATATTTTTTATTTATCTTAATTCTGCCGATATATGATATCGACTTTGATTTCATTTTCATATATCGGAGTCAAGATGCTATAATTGATAGATGGACTAAACATATTTTGTTTGTATGATTAAGAGAACTTGTTTACTCAAGTAAAAATGTTGAAATAGATTGTTTTGTTTAATATCATTCAAAACATTGACAATATTTGTTCAATGTCGTTTCTTTTTATCTATAAATACTTTTTTTTTTACAAACTGCAATAATGTCTCGTTTATTTACTTATTTTAGAATAACATATTTCTTATACGCTCGTTGGTCTAGTATGAATTGATTTTATATTTTATGTATTACATTATAGTATTTTTTATCGTAGTTGGTAGTTTCTACATGCATTTTCAATCCAATTAAATTATAGTTGTATAAAGACTTCTTTACACTTCTTGTATTTGTTTTAATTCAAGAAAAAAAATGGAGGAAAAACTTATTCTGCCACTTTTGTAAATTAAGTGAGTGCTGTGACAACAGTAAAATATTCTATAGTTTAATCCTCCGTGTTAAAGATGCTTCGTTCAGTCGCGCAAGGGTATTATATGCCATAAGCACAAAATATAATCGAAGGGCAAAACCGAAAATATTGTAACGCTTATTCTAATATTTATCGCATTTATAGACAATATTGAATTTCATAAATTCAAACTTTATAGAATATACCAAAATACCTTCTGAGCTATGTTAATATATTATGGTATTATATGCCATAAGCACAAAATATAATCGAAGGGCAAAACCGAAAATATTGTAACGCTTATTCTAATATTTATCGCATTTATAGACAATATTGAATTTCATAAATTCAAACTTTATAGAATATACCAAAATACCTTCTGAGCTATGTTAATATAGTTAAATTTATATTTTCCTACAATAGTAGGCCTACTGATAACATATAACAAATAAGGGTTCCATTCTATACTTATTACGATCGGATCCCTCTTTCATGAAGATCAAGTGTCTGTTCTTGTTATTGAAATACACTGTATTGAAAATGTATATTGTCTTTTTTTTTGTAATATATTCTTGTATATAATAATAAATTATGAAACACAATCAATATATCATTAAATTGTTTCTTTTCTGGTTTTCGAAAATCTGTAAGTGTATTTTTCAGCATATTGTATACACGCTATTCCATCATGTTTAAAACTAAACTCGATCACTCGATCACATGTTCTTGAAACAACAGAGTCCAAACAGATAACGCGAAATTCATTTTATTTTATTTTCGAATCAAATGCAAGTAAATATACAAATGCAAAACAACACTGAATATTGCACTTTTGCGAAAGCAGCACTGTATTTATATGAACTCAAAATACCAATCTTGCACAATGTTAACTGGAATTACCAAATTGTTACAGTAGAAATATCGATAATTGTCAACAAACTTACATTTAACATCTCAAATGTATGAAGTTACTAGTCTCATGTAAATTTATTGATATCGAGTTGACAGGATTACTGAGCCTTATTTCACGAATATCGAAATATTTTGAAAACGAAATCAATGTAGGTGACATATTTGATTTTTCGTCCAATTTTTCTTTAACAAATCGCAAGCTACACTTGAATAAATATGGTGTTGGAATAATAGTCAACCCGACCTTTTTCAGATCAAAAGGAGTACGAGAAATTCGTTTTGGTGGTAGACCATTTGGTATGTTCCTTCAAATCGCGTTTGACCTTTATCGCAATACATTTCATATCAACAAATAAACATATATTTAACAACAGCAGAAACATAGCCTATATATATATATTATATATATAACAACAATAATAAAATTAAAATGATTGACTCATAAAAATAACACAAAAATCTCAACAAAAATACTGTTGTAACAGGAAATAAAAGACAAAATAAACTTAAAACTAAACAAAATGACGAGCCAATTTAAATATACTATGGTCACGACGGAGGCTCGTTTAGACGTTTTTTTTTCTCAAATTTGGAATTTTATTTCAACCTGGCAGTAATGACTCTCGGTATATAACGATGCAATACCGAATATACCCAATGCTAAGGCATGGGGACTCCCATTTCATTAACTCAGATGCCCGATAATTAAAATGCTAATCAAGACTCGGAAAGGCGCTTAGTTAAATATGTTGCGAAAGGAAAAAGTGATTCATCACCTGTCATACATGCATGTTTACATGTCATACATACATGTTTAGACAACAATTGCATTCAATTTTCGACATCAGTCATTGATTTGGTGATACCAAAAACATAGAGCAAACAACTTTTTCAAAACTACAAATAAATCACATTTGAAAATTCCTCCTTACATGTACATGATCAACATATTTTATTTCATTCTCTAAAGTACATTCATTTTTCCCAAAAGCACCTCCTTTCATCCTTCCGTCGTCTTTATCTCAATCATACGCCAACGACAAACTGGCATGAATACAGTTATTACGACACATGCCCTTAACCCGTAGCGTTGAACCACGTGACACAGTGATGGGGATCTTTTGCAAGATGGCTGCCTGTTTCCAATGAGATTTTGTATCCAAGGACGACACTTTGACATCAGGGGTCAAGTCAAGGTCAAACCAATAGAGAATGGCGTGGATGGTTCCCGTTTCTACGGCCGTGACTGTGATGTTGTTGGAAAGGTCAAGGTAAGATGGCACCTCGCCGACATTGAACTCGTTCAGGTCAAAGGTCAAGAGTTCGAAAGGTTGACTAAGCGGCTCGTGTTCAAGTACAGAGAGGTCGATGCCGCAGTGTGTGGTCATCTACAAAATATAGCATAACATTACAATGAAATGATTTGAAATCTAAAAGGTAATTACTTCTGTTCGGAAAAAAAATGCGGTAAAAACGTTAGATTCACTTATTCATAATCGTTCACGATGAGTTATGACCTACGCAATCAGTCGATGATATAACTTTGCCAAATTTAATACAGCCGCAGCGAACATGACTAAAATTGATTCGTTCAAACCATTTAGTTTAACCAACAGAATCCAGAAATAATAATAATAATAATATGAAGATTTATAGAGCGCTTAACCAAACATTGCTCTAAGTGCTTAACAATACAAAAAAGCTAGCTCGACGTTAAGCCTAACAATAGATAGCTAAGAGATAACGTTAAAAGACTAAAATACGAAGTGATATGAATAAATAGCTACTTCAATTCTTCTAAAAGATGACCATAGGCACTTCTGAAATAAAACGTTTTAAGGTTCTTTTTGAATACTGAGACGGATTGAGCTTTGGTAACAGTAACCGGTAAAGAGTTCCAAATCTTTGGAGCACAAACACTAAAAGAACGATCCCCTGCGGATTTTAGGTTTGATCTGGGTACTCGCAGAATCATACCCTGTTCAGACCTACGGGTACGGGTAGGTTGTTGTAGGTGGAGTAGGTCACGGAGATATCCTGGTTGGTTCGTCGAGAGCACATTGTAGGTGATGGTGGCTATTTTGTATTGGATCCGGTATCTTACTGGTAACCAGTGAAGTCTTATTAGACCAGGGGTAATGTGGTCGTGTTTTTTATAGCCAAGAACGAGTCGTGCTGCCGCGTTCTGAACGCGTTGCAGTTTGTCTAGTAGATGTTTACTAATACCATAGAGCATACTGTTTCCATAGTCTAAATGTGAAATAATCACAGCCTGAACCAGGGTTTGTGCGACACTTTGGGTAATGAATTTTCTAAATGAGGATATTTCGCGCAATTTTCCGTAACACACACGGACGACATGTTGCACGTGCGCATACATTTTCATCTCCGCGTCCATGTAGATTCCAAGGTTCCGGACAACTGGTCGCGCTTCAATCACTTCACCTTCAATAAAAATGCTATTGTATTCCATTTTTGCGAGTTGTTGTCGTGTGCCTAGTATCATAAATTCCGTTTTTTCTGAGTTGAGTTTAAGACAGAAAGAGAGCATATGATTTAAAACACACTTTACCTGGAAGTCGTTCATAAACCCAGAAATGAGATACCCAAGCGTGTTGTCGTCGCTTGTAACCATGCTGTCTTGGCGAAGTGCATATGACTCGATGAGCATAGCTTGCACCGTCACGCGTCCGGGCATGATCAGGGCGTTGCTTTCTAGGCACGTCGCTCTATAATGTGAGACAGAAAGAGGTATTTTTTGATGATGCCCAAAAACGTCATGTGCATTTGTTTGTTGAGAGGAATACAATAATACCAATGATGTTTATACAACAATATCCTATATTTCTTAACGAATTAGATACTTGTTTATGATAAAAATGTGTGTCGTGGAAACAAGCACTTGATTCATGATTGCAATGTCATTTATGCTTTTAGCATTCTAAATGTCTATCTGACCACAACAATGCCAAGAATGGGCTATGTATCCCTTCTAAATCGCTGGTCAATCACACCTATTCTTTGTAAGTTAGGCCGCATTGGTTTTCAATCGCCCCCTTACACCCTCTATCCCCAACCCATGTCCCACATACCTTGCCAAAGCAACGTCCTCCAGCACGCGTTGATGCAGGCAGCCTCCCTCATCGATGAGCTCCACCAACAACGCCTCGTAGTCGCCTTCTAACGTCTCGATGTCCTCGCTGGCGATGAACTTCAACCGACTGTCATTATCAACAAGATTGTCAAGGACAATGACCCAGCTTTACTTAATAGCTCTTCACGCACTAGCAAACACGTTTTTGTTCATTGTTTTAATGAGACTTAACAGGTAAGTGTTAATGCATAGGCTGGTATAAAAGTCATGTGTTATCCATTTGTTTTACCATCTGCATATAAATAAAGATATAAAAACTATTTATTTGTTTATACCATTATACCATTATCTTTAGGAATCGGTTGTACAA
>LQRL01028949.1:9337-25149 GCA_001703475.1 Hydroides elegans
TTTTGTCTTAAAAATGTTAGTTTATTTTGAAATATTACATTTATGTGGTTAATTAACCAAAAATAACATTGGTATATTTAATTTGTACGCTAATAAAGCTCAAAACATTTTATAATTTATACTTTTTTATACTTTTTTTTCGTCCGATACTTTTTTTAAACTTTTTTTCGTCCGATACTTTTTTCATACTTTTTTTTCGTTATGAAAATACTTTTTTTTCATACTTTTTTTTCCGACCACCCGCTGGCAGCCCTGAAATTCCCAGTCGCCATTGGCGACCATTCGGTCGCCAATGTCGAGCCCTGATGTCGCGATGTTCAATTGTTCAATTTCATGTTCAATTTTCAGAATTCTTCGTGGCTGGTGGCAGCGATCGCGCCTACTGCCTTGAACTACTGGACAGCCTGGTGCGTCTCTCCGAATTCCTACAAAAGGACCTGTCTGTGTATTTCAATGTTCAATTTCATGTTAAAATGTTTAATTTCAGAATTCTTCGTGGCTGGTGGCAGCGATCGCGCCTACTGCCTTGAACTACTGGACAGCCTGGTGCGTCTCTCCGAATTCCTACAAAAGGACCTGTCTGTGTATTTCAATGTTCAATTTCATGTTAAAATGTTTAATTTCAGAATTCTTTGTGGCCGGTGGTAGCGATCGCGCCTACTGCCTCGAACTCTTAGACAGCCTGGTGCGACTCTCCGAATTCCTACAAGAGGGTGTTCCAGTGTGCCATAGCTTCCTTAGTGTCTACTTGCAATCATGGAGTGGCAACGCGTATAGGAAACAACTGCTGAAGCTGATATCGCATTGCTCGTTGCAACCGTATTCGGGTTTGTATATATGCCGATATTTAGATAGAAAAGATAGTCAAGAAAAAAAGACGTATGAAGGACTTAACAAGTTAACGGAATATTGTCTTTATGTTTGAAAAATAATAATAATGAAGGAATACTCGCTCAGGGTGCTCGCTTGGGTCTTAAATTTCTACTTGAAATAGAAAACAAATTTATAAATACTATCTTCTCAAACGTTCAAAAAAGTTGTTTATCATTATTGCAGGCATTGATTTGGGTTTAATTCAAGGTGGTAAATAGCAGAATCGCTTCATCGTTTTCTCTGTAGATGCGAATGAATTTGTTGAAATGAGTGTGAACATCTTACCTCTCGGTTTTGCAGTTTTACATCCAATGTGTAATACTGTTAGGTAAAGATGTTTGCATCATTTCGTTCATCATGGATTTTTCAAAGATAACACTACGAGAAACTTTAAATATTGAGTAAAAGTTTATCAGAATTCAATTTAGTTTTGGATGATATGAGATAAGATCCTGAATTTCCGGTAACCATCATATAACCACAAAACGTTGGATAAATGTTAAGGTAATCCGAGAATTTGGATACTTTCAAATTAAATCTTGGAAGCCAATACGTTAAAAATATATTTTCTGAATGCACTGCGTATATCTATTCATACAAATGCATTTATTTGAATAAACGAGTTAATCGATATTTGAAAAGCTAGAACAACATCAACTTAGATTGAATGATTGTGATTATAAAAGGAAAGAAATATATAAGAGCACAATGGACGTCTTACCCGACAGTGTTTCAGTCACTCGTAGCAACCGCTGTAATACTGTTAGGTAAAGATGTCTACTGTGTTTCTATGGCAACTCATTCATATCAATTGATCCCGCCCTACCTCAAATACAAGAAGTTATTGAACATCTTAAACTAGCTGAAGTTGGTGATCGTCTTAATTGAACTGAAGTTAGTGAACATCTTTAACTAGCAGGACATTATTGGGATGTTCGTTGAAAATGTTTGAATGCATATAGCTTCGAGTAACGCAAATAGAAGGAAGAAGTATGGAAGATTATCATTCAAACAAAAGAGACTCTTCTTTTAAATGTATGATTATAATTAAAGATACCCTGAAAAGGTAAAGAAATAAGAATGGAGGAAAATAATAGAAAAGAATGAGATAACACGAAATGAAATTCAAGTAGAAAATGTCGGAATGATTAAGAAAAAAAGATAAATTGAAAGAAATAACATAGGCAAACGAAACTGAAATGTATAAGTTTGAAGTGAAACAAGGATTCATATATTGGAACTACGTGCGTCTTACTATACAGTATCGCAGTTTTAATTTTCTTGTAATACTGTTAGGTAAAGATGTCTGTATCTTCCATTTATCATCGATGACTGTGTGGTCCCAATATAAAATAGTGCCAGTTAAGCTGAAAGTCTCGAATAACGCAATGATATTCCGTCTAGTAACTTATTTTCAGTATATCTAATGAACTGTTATCATGATATTATTGTTCGATAAGATACAATCCTCTAGAACCTGGGGGTGATTGTGCGCCTATGTGAAGACTATTATAGTTAGGTAAAACAGACTTCCCCTGAGTCTCAATTAATCGTGTAAGGCAGTGTGAAAGGGCCGTATAAAGCCATTCTCTCAAAATATATTCCTAAATAAACATGAAAGTAAGAAGATACTAGATCTTAATTGAAAATGTCAATTCCGGTCAACAAATAAATATGTGTTTGCATGATTAAGCGAACTCATAGTAGTCATCTTCGTTCGATTCAACCCTCTGGAAAGCGGGAGGAAAATTGTGCGCTTGCGTCTTACCAAACAGTTATTGCAGTGATCATACGTTTGTAATACTGTTAGGTAAAGATGTCAGCACGAGACTATTCATCAGTTCAACTAATCAAGGAGAAGAATTCTTAAATCTTTGATGAGTTATCCGTTTAACAGTTAGCAAAATAATCGCAAGATATAAGGCATTTTTGCGTGAGCTTAATGAAGTTTTATTCATCGTTCAACCCCTTTGGATGAATGATCGCACAACTTAGGGAATAGTGAGCGTAAGCCACATCGAAAATTATTATCAATTCAACTATTTATTTAAATGATTCAAGACTTAAGGAGTTACTAAAGTCATTCTATTTATAGAACAAAAACACCTATAAATATCAATGTGACGGTACATTTGCTATGATTTAAAAAAGACAGGACATTATTGTTCAGTTTCATAGAAGTTTTTCTATTAACTTTAGTAAAAGTCTGATAAATAATTATGTTACGATTATTACGGTATGTTTTGACTATTTTTTGGAACTTAAATGATATGGTTTTTGTTGTGTAATTGCAGTTTTCTTGACAAATTACAGTATTTCTTTCTCAAATTGTACGGCTTGCTGTCTTCAAGCATGTTTCAGAGAGATTTCTAAAAGTGTATATTTGTGTTTTTAAATTTCAGAGCTTTGTGACTTGCTAGACCCGTTGCGAAAACTTTTCTTCTCTTCACCAGTATCTTTCAAAGTAAGTTTTATCAGGCGAAATTCAAAAGTGGTGATCACTGATCAGCAAATCGTGTGAAACTAACGGATTATCAATACTTTTCTTAACAAATATGTATATTTAAAAACTTTTAAAGGTTCCATGCATAAGGGTTCCAAGTGGAATTTGGCTGTCTTGAGAAAAAAAGCTCCAAAACATGGTAAAAATTGCTTATACAGGTAACCGTTATGGGATTCTCTCACAGAAATGTTTTATATTAGTAATATAAACACATTTGAATTATCATTTAGTGATGTATCAATGAATGATACATGACTACCCTTTGTAAATCTCCATGCAATAAGTATATTTAATGGAGCTGTTATGCACGGACGTTAATGAATTTACACATCTTCAATTAAGAAATCGTTTAAGAACAAATTATTAAAATATTTTATTTTAGTGCGAGATCCTTGAAACACTGACGTCACTATTACGGCACTTCCTTTTGGTGGAATTGCCAAGACAGAAGCAGGCGATTGAACGCGCCTCGGCAGACGACAGGTCAGAAAAATGGAACAAATTCTCGATAGTAAATATGAAATGATGTCAAAGAGTTGTTCTCCTGATAAGTAAAGATAAAATGATATACAATTTCAAGAAAGTTTCAACGGTCATTACCCGTGAAAGCTCTATTGTTTAAAGGTTGGGTCATAGGGATGGTAAAAGATTGAGTGCTTTGTAAATTATAAACTCTCAGAAAAGGTCTTAACAAAAAAATAATAATTATTAAATATTTAATCACCAGACCAGGGGTTTTCAACGAAGGGGACACAGAACATGTCAACGCCATAGACACAGTTCAAGAGTTGATACGCTTTACTGATTCCATCTGAAAATCATTGAGCCATATGAATGATCAATTAAACATAAAATATATATATATATATTAAGTTCTATGTTTAAATCCACACAGGCAAGGCGTTTTCAACGAAGGGGACCCGGAGCATGTTAACGCCGTAGACACGATTCAAGAGTTGATGCGCTTCACTGATTCCATCTGAAAATCATTGAGCCATATGAATGATTAATTAAACATAGAAAAACAGTATTTAAGTTTTATGTTTAAATCCAAACAGGCAAGGCGTTTTCAACGAAGGGGATGCCGAAAACATCAACGCCGTAGATACAATTCAAGAGTTGATGCGCTTCACTGATTCCATCTGAAAATCATTGAGCCATATGAATGATTAATTAAACATAGAAAAACAGTATTTAAGTTTTATGTTTAAATCCAAACAGGCAAGGCGTTTTCAACGAAGGGGATGCCGAAAACATCAACGCCGTAGATACAATTCAAGAGCTGATACGCTTCACTGATTCCATCTGAAAATCATTGAGCCATATGAATGATTAATTAAACATAGAAAAACAGTATTTAAGTTTTATGTTTAAATCCAAACAGGCAAGGCGTTTTCAACGAAGGGGATGCCGAAAACATCAACGCCGTAGATACAATTCAAGAGCTGATACGCTTCACTGATTCCATCTGTCACATTGGGCTTCAACTGGAAAACGATCATCCATCGCTAAGCTATGCGACGCTCAGCTTCTTTTCACTGGTAAGGGAAGCCATGGATTGAATCGTTTATATTAATACCATATGCCTAGTTGAATTACTATAAATATTAAAAGCTGAATAGCTTCCATGATTCATTCATAGTTATCAACTGGAACTGGAAACATACAAGTATTATAAAAGCTGTCTTGTTATCTCATGATTTATATCCATCGAATTTTATCGTTGTATCATGTTTAGGTAGCAGTCGTATATTCAGACTGCCGGTGGTGAGGATGTAAATCGAAATTCTAGAACCTTTTAAAATGGAAGCAATTTTGTTTCAAACACAGGTTGCTGACATTTATTCAGCCCACGGTCTACCCGTTGTAGAAGTATGTAGCAAGCCAATCATCTATCGCCATCTATTTTCACTGAACCCCGTAGCGCTGGCATGTGTATTGGCAATAGTGGTTAATAATTTTAAATATGAAATTGTTGTTCAATGTTTTTAGGTAGCAGACATCTATTCAGACCACGGTCTACCCGTTGTAGAAGTATGTAGCAAGCCAATCATCTATCGACATCTCTTCTCACTCAATCCGGTGGCCCTGGCATGTGTATTGGCACTGATTGTCAAGTAAGTATTTAAAGACTTGATAGATAATGATTGGAATAACGCACGAAGGTTTCATATCAAAATGGTTATTGGTTTTTCCTATCCCTAGGGTCAATAACCATTTTGGTATGGACCCTGAGGAATTATGTTTCATATTTGGAAATAAACAGGGTTGTCACTATAGAGCAATATCAAAAACTATATTGCCCTGCATAATATGATATCCATTACCCATAATCCACTTTCAAAATATGACATCAATTATGATCACGCCCTATCCGATCATCTATCCGCATCTCTTCTCACTTAACCCTGTAGCGCTTGCATGTGTATTGACACTGATTGTCAAGTAAGTGCATGAAGAAAAGAAGATACATTCGAACATCGTTAACTTAACAACTTTTGACTCAAATTACCGGTTACCTCGGGATAATCTCAAAAACCTCTCTTAAGTCCTATAAATAACTAATTTCACGGATAACTCTCAAGTCCCGAGCACTTCGTGTTTAAAATACATGAAAATATCCTAGAAAAATATCAATATTTTGTTTTATCACAAATTATTTTTTTGCAGATATCGCAAATCCTTCGTTGCGTTGCAATATTTGTCAACCGACGAGCTCAAAGCGGACGCACCTATTTTACAACAAGCCCGAAGTACATCCCTTTTCCAAGTCCCCACCCTAAACAACTACATTGTCAATATATGCTCTTGTGCGTTCGTATAGAAAGACGTGCACAATTGAAAATTTCTATTAAAATGAAATTTGTGATTAAATCCTTAAAACATATTTTTTGCAGATATCGCAAATCCTTTGTCGCCCTGCAATCCCTCACAACCGACCAACTTGCCGGTGAAACCCCAACAAATCAACTAGCTCACAGTACATCCCTAGACCAAGTCCCCACCCTGAACAACTACATCGTCAACATATGTGACGTTGTCGTGCGTTCTAAGGCATTTGTGTCCAAAGACGTGCGTGCTGTCGTGTCACTACAACCGAGTGATGTGTCAGGTGTCCACATAAGGAAGTTGGCAAAAGCGTTTGCGCTGTATAGACATCCGGCGCTTATGAGTCAAGTGGTTCGGTTTCTTAAAGAGGTGAGTAGTGTTCAATGCTTTCTTAAAAGTTTTGAAATAAAACATTTTCTGTCTGATCTAATAATGGCGAAAATCATTGTGTAAAAGTAGTTCAAGGAAGCTTTTGCAACTTATGTCGGAAAAATATGCAGACAACATATACGAATTTATCTTATGTTCCACTTATCCTCTTAACCCTTGATATAGCCTATGACAAATGAATACGTTAATCGTAACCTTTCTAAAGAAAAAAGATAAAAAATGTTGAATAATATACTAGAAAATAATTTTGACCATTTTGGATAGTATAAAACATCAGAACCAGGCCTGAGTAACTATTCAATTTTATTTATATAATGCAACAATTTCATGATTGATTAAAAATATTTATCAAAACAGTACATTTTCAAGGATTTAAAGAATTAAAACTAATTCAATTGATTTTTTTTCACAGACCCAAGAGAGCGGAAGTCACGTTCATCCCGACCAGATCCGACCTCATCGTGCCACATTTTTGAAATATCTGTCTCAACGTCACTTGGAGCCACTGGCTAACTTTATCGACATTTTTATCCGGCCAAGCGACCAATCAAGCTAATTGTGGATGTTGTTAATTGGGACTTAGCTTAACTATTTTTGACAGCTTAACTAATTTGAACTTGAGTTAGATAATTTTAGCTAACTTTGAATAATTCAGACTTCTAGATTTGACCTCATCGCGCCATACTTCTCAAATATTTGACGCAGCGCAATTTGGGTCGACTGGCTAACTTTATCGACATTTTTATCCGACCAAGTGACTCAACAAACTAATAGGGAGTGTGAGAGGTGGGAATTTGCCGTTTAATATGTGACAAAGTCCAATTTGGACTTCATCTCGTCACACTTTTGAAATATTTGTCGCAGCACCATTTGGAGCCACTGGCTAACTTCATCGACATTTTTATCCGACCTAGCGACTCAACCAACTAATGGCTGAAACACTATTTAAAAATTAAATAATTTGAACTGGTAATTATTTCGAGCTAAGTTAAAGAAAATGGCGTTGTTTGGACTTCAAATATTCAAATATATCGGATCTTATCCGGACCACTTTTCTCAAATATTTGTCGCAGCCCCATTCTAGAGCCACTGGCCAACTTTATCGACATTTTTTTATCCGACCTTTCTATCAATCTAGCTATAATTGCGGGCTTATAGCTAATTCGGGCTTAGCTTGATTATTTTGGACAACGTTCAGCAAATACGGGCTTGGTTCAACTAAGTTGAGCTTGGGTAAGATACTTCTGACTTGGTAATCAAATGCAGGCTTAAGCAAAAAGTTTGATATGATATCTTTGTTTATGTGCTACAATTTATCTCTGTATATACACCCACTTCTGTTCAGTCACTGCATTTAACTTGTTTTGAGTATTATCAATAGACTTAAGGTCACATTGACATGATACGATGTTAATGTTACCATGATTTATTGTTGTAATGTTTAAAACATCGGAACCACTACAAAAGTTTGAATGATTGAATATTTTGTTTGAATCTATTTTGTATGATGAAATTGGGATATATTAGTAATATTCAAATGCACAGTATCTATATTTGCCATATTTACAATTAGTTGTCTATTCGCAGTATTACTTTAGAATTCCTGTTCAACCATAATGTTCATACCGTTTTTGTGTTTAATTAATTGTTGTATTTATATTTTGAATATATACATGATAAGTGTAAATCCTGAAATAAAACTGTTAAAAAGTTGTTATTGTGTGTATACCTTTAGTGTATCAGAATGAGTATTTCGATATAAAGAACTTTATCTTGGAAAAAGAGAAACACCGAATTGGTTAAGACTTTCTTTGAAATCAGACAAAACAATGCATTCAAGTTATTTCAAAGACAAAACAATGCATAAGTTAAGGGATAATTAAGTTCTATACATTATACAAATGACCCGTAACTCAAAATTTGCAGTCCATTTAATTGATTTCTACCTGGTTATTACGCAATATATGCATCGGGCAAAATTTTGTGACGGATAAAGTATGAGGTCAATCCACTAATTAAAATATTTTACAGTTTCAATGAGCAACCGAGGCACCTGAACAATGTTTTGATTACTGGAGTTGACCTAGTACATAAGTCGACTTAGCTTACAGTCCATTATCAAAGATGGTCCATTATGATCCATTATCAAAGATAATGGATCATAAATACAAATGTACTGGAAACTAGCTTATTATACAGGCTACATACTAGTAGCTGATACATAAAGCTTACAATAATCAAAGCCGTATTATGATTTACATCAATAATATTATAATTATATCATCAATTATATCCAATTGCCTACTATACATTGCAAGAATAAATATTAACTACTTGCCTACATGAATAAATAGATCTTCATACACCAAGCCAAACAAACAATTTTAAAACTATTTTAAAAAAATGTGAAAAACGGCCCATTTACGATAACTGTTTCTGCGATTTCTGACAAATTATTTAATTCCATATGTTATCTCCCTATTAAATTTATAAATATGGATACATGAAGTTTCAAGGCATATCAACATATGGATGTTATCGATCATCATATATCTAATTATATTTGAAACAATCGCCTTTAATTTTGAGCAAACTCTATATGAATGATTACCTAAAATTAATACTGAAAGACTTCGTACCTATATTCAGATTATAAAATTATTTAATCGCATATTAATTGTGACCCAACAAACGAGTTATAATAATAAACATTTTCATAACTATGATGCCTGATTCATTTCACACAGATTCTATACAAAACAACCAAATAAGCGGTTAAACGGTAACACGAATATATTAAAATTCCACGATTTGCATCAGCAAGTTCAAATTATTGACATAATTAGTATGACTAGTTTGCAATGAAGACTATAAAACAGACGGTCAATGTCAGTATTTTTATTTTACCATATTAATAATAATAAACAAAGTAGACCCTTTTTTACCTTTCTATCTCCACGCAAAATTGAGTCAATGAAGATAAAATATCGTTTTTGAAAAAAAAAAAAAATTGAAGGATCGACAAAAGGCTCGGTACATGTGAATGCAATTACAATTAAGCGGGGACCAATAGTATCAGAAAGCAAAGTAAAACCACTCAATATTCCTACATACAATCCATCCATATATAGTCCACATTTAATTTGCACACTCAGAATATTTCATTAGATTTAATTTTGCATTCCTAATTGATATATTTGAAGAAAAGCAATCTTATTTCAAACGAAAGGAACATCCTTTAAACGCGTTTATAAACATCATTTTCGGCGGTTATATGAACACAACACGGGGAAAGGTATCTACAAAACTTTTTTTTTGCAAATCATCATCAGGTTAATACAGTAGAACCTCGTCAAATCGAAGTGCTCGGGGATTCAGATTTACTTCGAGTTAACCGGGAACTCGAGTTAACCGTGTTTTCTAGGTTTCAACTTCGTCACGCCATAAATAATGATTTCTATCTATATCAGGCCGATATGCTATAAAATGGTAATTTGAATGGTGATACACATATTAATGCAAGGGAAATCATCTAAAAACACGAGTTCTGATGTGTTCAAAACTTTTCATCATTGATAGAATAAAGGACATTCAGGATGCATTCTACTTTTTAAGTTGTGGATATCGGTAAAATCGGTCACAAAAGAAATTCATGCTGATATTTATGTATGTAATATGGAGACCCCTTTATCCCATTCTATGAACATGTTGTGATGAAGTTAACTGTATTTTGGGGCCCTACAACTTATCCACTGCATAAACGTGATGCCACTATTTGTTCTGTGAACATTTTCTGATGAAAGTAAAACTAAATTTAGGGGTCCAATCACTAATCCCCCTTGATAACTTGATGACTCTACATACTGCTTTTTGAACATGTATTGATGAAAGTCAAACTGAATTTGGGGGCCCTACCACTGATTCCCTACGCAAACATGATCCCACTACATGTTGAACTTTGAACATTTTTGCTGAAATATTCCTTAAATGATGGACTTGTTATTCTATTAATACGGACCTACTTTTTAAGTTGTGGATATGGGTAAAATCGGTCACAAAAGAAATTCATGCTGATATTTATGTATGTAATATGGAGACCCCTTTATCCCATTCTATGAACATGTTGTGATGAAGTTAACTGTATTTTGGGGCCCTACAACTTATCCACTGCATAAACGTGATGCCACTATTTGTTCTGTGAACATTTTCTGATGAAAGTAAAACTAAATTTAGGGGTCCAATCACTAATCCCCCTTGATAACTTGATGACTCTACATACTGCTTTTTGAACATGTATTGATGAAAGTCAAACTGAATTTGGGGGCCCTACCACTGATTCCCTACGCAAACATGATCCCACTACATGTTGAACTTTGAACATTTTTGCTGAAATATTCCTTAAATGATGGACTTGTTATTCTATTAATAGGCGAATTATAGGAAAAATATATACCAGTTTTCAATAATTTTTGGGACCAATTTACTTCGAGTTAAAAAACTTCGAGTTAACCGTGGTATTATAAGGCTAATATAAGTAAAAGAATAACGGGACTGCAAAATCACTTCGAGTTAACCGGGAATTCGAGTTAACCGTGTTCGAGTTAACGAGGTTCTACTGTAGTTTATACATCCAAATAAAATAAAATTGGTACCTCCAACCTTGTGAAACACTTGATGAAACATTTCGATCAAAGAAATTCAATCAGTACCAAAATCAGAGATCATTGTTTGAATCATAATTTTGAAAACTACTTTATTTTATCGCTTCTTGAATCGTGTGATAAAAAACTGACAAGCCGTTTAAGTGGACAAGCTTGAAGTTGATAAATATCTCCTTGATGACTTTAATTATGAGGTACTTAAAACACCCACTCAAATTATGACGTCATTCACGTGCTCTGACACCATAATCACTGTTCAATCAAATCAAATAAAATCTAGATGGACCAATCGTCTATCAGCTTCGCAAGATCGCCATAGTGACAAGACCTGAAAAAAACATAAATGAAAGATTAACGGTGCAATAATTATGAAAAATTCGAAGACGGACCTCCAATGAATGGATTTTGTCAAAGAAAATGATGCTCACGATTCTCTAGCCATCCGATCTACTGAATCTTCTATTTTCTGCCGAAAAGGTGTCATTTACTTGTTGTTTATCAATTATTGCAAAACAACATTAAGAGAAAAGTTAAACAAGTAACAAAATCTTAATTATCTAATAAATAAAACCATTAGAAGACAATCACAACCGTCGATTAAGCCAAAGGTGCACCCCTGAAGTTGTGTTTAGTTACAAAAGGTGACGCTGTGTTTTATTTACCTAACACATAAGCAGCAATGAGTTTCTGATTGGTTGACAAATGCAGGTAGGCGGGCACTCGACTACTACTTCCGCTTTCGTCATCACCACTACTTGTGACGTCACTGACGTTGGGTAGCATTAGAACGAGGATGCAGACAATAGCTGCAGTAACTATGACCCAACTTGGTCCTCCTCCAGCTTGATCCGTACCAGCCCCCTGTGCTCGATTCGACCCTGAAGTAACTGAATAAAGAAAACATATGAATTGTTGTAACATCACTGATGTTAGGGAGAATTAGAACGAGGATGCACTGCAGTCCCTCCCTTCGTTCTTCATGCAACACATACTGCTTCTTCATGAATGACATAGGGCATTTGAACCAAGGATACGGATTACTTAAAGAAAGATTTTAGTAAAGTCCCACCGTGATGCTTTGCAAAAGTTGAATTTAATCAAAATCTAATTGGTACGCTTTTAAAATGATTGTCTGATTGTTGTGACTTGTAAAGATATGCTTTGCTACGATTTAAAACTAATAGACATAGCAAGTTTTTTTTTTAATAGTCAAAAGATTAAAACTCACAGGTACGCACATTGAGAGCACTGCTCGAAGCTTATATATATTTGCGGCTATGGCATGCTACTACTTAAATTGTTGGCCTAATTTTAATACATTTTATTTTGATTGAAGAACTACAGAGTCATAAATCCAAACTAAATGTTTGACATCATTTTAAGTACACTTAGTTTCGATTAAAAGTTTATAAACATAACAGTTACTTTTAAGGTCTTTAAATAGTTAAAAGACTTAACTTACAGGCACAAGCATTGAGAGCACTTATCGTAGTTTTAAATATATGTGCGGCTTTCGCATGCATCCTCTTTAATGTTGTCCTTAGTATTGGTTCAATTTTTACTGCTTTTACTTAACAATTTCATAGTTATAGAACTAAACTTACAGGTGCGTGCATTGAGCGCACTTGTCGAATCTCGCAAACCAGAAGCAGTGGACATGGTTGCTAAAGACTCGAAATTGTCGTCTGCTTGTGATGAGTCTGACCTCCTTGGTAACAGGACTGATGATACGTCTTTTCTACCTAGATACGAGGGGATAGAAAAAAATATGTATTTTTATTGACATTTAATCTAATGGCTTGCTCAAGTACTTTCGGATATAATTGAACTTTTGACTACATCGTGTATGAGAAAGCGAGACAGGGAGAGAGAAAGCGCGCGTGTGAGATAGAGAAACAGAGAGAGGGAGGGAGCGGTGAGGATAGATAATATGTAAGAAAGAGGGTAAAACAATTCGGACACATCTTTGCGACCTAGATATCAAATGATGAACTTTTTCATGAACCTGTTTTTAATAGTTTGATCCAGCGAGGCATGACTTTTTTTAGTCAGTAGATAATGAGGCTGATATGGAAATTAGAACTAAATACAGATTTTAAAACCGGTCAGAGAAAAGCTATGAAAAGTAGAAATCGCAAAAAAAAAAAAGGAATGCTAGGAGAAACTAGGAACGTGAAACAATCTGCAAAAGCTTTTATATTTGTCATGTATGATGTGCAACGGGCCTTACCGACAACTTGGCGCTGGCCATATTCATAAATCTGGATGCGGAATTTGTCTCGCACTCCCTCGTTGTTCATGCAAACGTCACGATGCCGAACCACTCTACATAATGGACATATTGACAAAATCATACAAAGAAATATACACTGTACTTATATTATCCAACTACGTGTTAAAAAAATGTGTGATCGACATACATATAATCTTTTAGAGGAAGAACGTACGCTATTAACAGTCGATTAAACATTAATAAAAGTGCTTGTGTCAAAATAATAACTATGAATAAATCATGATTTCGAAACACGAAAGTAATTTAGTTGCAATACATGTATATGAGTATAAATTATTCCTAAATGTCATGTAGATATTCGTATACGTACATGTCTCCACAGCAACGAGATTTGATTGTGCCTTCCGAGTCAATGACACTGTACTTTCGGGGAGATGTACACATCACTGAAGTGAAATTAATAAATATACTATTTCCTAGTTATAAAGAAAACAAACAACATAAATATATACCGTATATACCTTAAGCATCGATATATTACCATTTTTATCTTATCTCCATTATAACTGTCTAATATGCTGGAATGTTGTTATAGCCACCGATGATATGGTTAAAAGGTATTTACCTTTTTAATAAGATACAAAAAAATAGTTTTATAGGTGAACTACTTTCAAAATTAAAAGCGCAGACACGGCATAAGTACACATTTGATGACCAAACTATATATCTTCATATTCTTGTCATTTCTAAACCACTTGCGCTTACCTCTGAATTTGATGGCGAAGTCATATGGATTGTACAGCGTCAAAACCTGCTTATGGGAACTCTGTTCATCGGTATAGAAAGTGATGGCGGACGGGAAGACAAAAACCGGGAGCTTTCCGGACTCTCCCGGCAGTCCGGCGCCGGCAAAGTTTAGTGACATCAAACTCTCTTAGATAATAACTTCCTGAAAAGTGCAAGAAGAAACTAGACATCGTTAGATTTTTATCACAATTGTTCTTTCAGATTAAACAAAATCACAGAGGTGTACTTTAGCGGTCGCGCGGTCGCGTATGCGACTAACATTTTGGCCATGCGACTACCTTTTCAAAGTTAGTCGCGCGGCACGCGACTAACTTTTTCTCGTTGTTTAGTCATCTAATGATAAATATTTACTGTCAAATTAGAAATTGACGTGTTTCAAATTATCTTTATAATCATTGTTCTATTTTACGCTCGCGCCTTCGGCGCCCGCATTACTTAAATTATTCTGATGAATACGAAGACGATTTTTAATGATAAATTTAACTTTACATTAATCATTTGGTTTATACATTTACTCAATTCACGGTTTTAGTGTAGTTATGACATTTTCATTAAACGTACCGCCATAAATAAATTTATCTAAAAAATATATGTTTTCAATTCGAACACCAACCATCAGCAGTCCTGTGTCTGGTGACAATTACTCTTTCGTAAGCATATACTTAAAGTAAAGCACTCAAAAATTCCTGCAGTGTTTTTGGACAAAACATACATGTACCTTAAGTGGTGGAAGACCTATGGTGAGGGCTATAGGTTTAATCTTTAAATGGTACTCATTTTAATGGAATTAATATCCAGGCTAGTTTTTTTTCAGCTCGTGCCTACGGCGCTCGCATTTTAAATATGTTTGAAATATGTAATTTACCATATTGTCCTATATTGAGATAAATGATAGCAATGTACATCCCTTGTGTTTTGTTTTATATATGAAATACGTCATGACAGGCCGCGCGACTAACTTTTCCCTCGCGCGTACTAACTTTTTGAAGCCAGTCGCGCCCGCGCGACTGGAATTTTTTTACCAAAGGTACACCCCTGAAATCATACCATATTTTGTGAAAAAAATAACCAGCAAGTTATATGTATGAACTTCTTGTCACAACTATCCCCCCTCCTTCTCACTCCTAAGGGCACGCAATAATGAGTCAAGTTAAATCACTTATCGAATATGACTTGAGAATCAATGTACAAGTGTCAAAGCATATATTAACAATTCACAGGTTGATCAGTCTCAAGTCGTTCTCGAACTCCTTGATTTTTCTCAGACCTTCTCTCTATATTTTTTTTCCCTGAACCAAGATTGATTCTGGCCAAATCAAAACTGCTATTTTATAAAATCTAGGGATGATTCTATGATTTTGGGTTTCGGCGCAGATTTCCAGCCGAAATATCTGTGTGCCGTTTTCAAGGGCGTGTGCCGTATAAATATATTTTATGTGAAGTATGTAAGTATGTGAAGAAGTCATAAAGAATAGCAAATAAACACTAGAACTGATTCATAGATTCCCTGATTTTC
>LQRL01028951.1:0-11280 GCA_001703475.1 Hydroides elegans
CATTTCATTCCAGCTGACAACTATTGAGTTCTATTAATCGCATTGAGTAAAGGGTGGAGGGGGGGATGATAAATCACATCAAAGCTCTTAGTCTCATCCATGTCGTCGTTCAAATCCCTTTGTGTATAAAGAACTTGATAAAACTATACTAAAAAGATTTGAAAATATGACAATTTCAAACCTTTAAAAAAAATAAAAATATATTTCTAATTCCTTATTATTTTGACCCGCTGCAACAATATTTTTTGTCTACGAGTTGGTTTTTTGGGTGTCTACGAGTTGGTTTTTTGGGTGTCTACGAGTTGGTTTTTGGGTGTCTACGAGTTGGTTTTTTCGTGTCTACGAGTTGACTTTTTGTGTCTACGAGTTGACTTTTTTTTTGTCTACGAGTACGACATTTTGTCTACGAGTCGGTCTGTCTACGAGTTGGTCTGTCTACGAGTTGACCGAATACCCAATTTTACGACAACCCTCAAAGATATGCCAGTGCCAGGTTTTTCCTTTGACAGCATTCTGATAATTCTTAAATGAATCTGACTCACCCTGAAGTTTTTTATTTTTTATTTTTAAATTTAGTTTTTCAACATTAAGTGTATTACTCACCCTGATGTTTTTTTCGTTTATTTTTATTTTACTTTTTTTACAACATTAAGTGTATAACTCACCCTGAAGTTTTTTAAATTTTATTTAATTTCTTTTTTTAACATTAATTGCATAATTCACCCTGATTTTTTTTTGTATTTTTTTTCAATATTAAGTGTATAACTCACCATGAAAAACATTTTTAAAGTTTTTTTTAAATATTTTTCATTTATTTTTTTTCAACAGTAAGTGGATAACTCACCCTGAAGTTATGCGGATTCTCCACCCACGTGACAAACACTTGATCACCACTTTTAGGCATCTCCAGTTCGGGCGGCCTCACATCTTCATCCTCCTCCCCGGCATCACTTTCCGATAAGGACAACCGCTCCACTGCCCTAACCATCAAATGATCCGAAAACGACACGTTCTTTTTCAGGCTTGGCGGTGTCGCTTCCGGTTTAGAAATGTCCGAGTCAATTTCCGGTTTAGAAACATTCAAATCGGATTCGTTTTCGGAGTCACTGTCATCGGCGTCCAAATCGATGATTTGATCCGAGGAATCGAGCGCGGGTGATTTCGGTTGTGATTTGGACGGAAGGGGGACGTTATCACAGGGCGGCAAGGTGTCGGGGTCATGACTAGAAATCGGGGACTGATGGTAAGTTGTGATGGCGGCTTGTACTTCTTCCTCGTCGGCCAATAGGTCATCACCACCGATTATGTTAATCTCGAAAGATTCGTTCTCCTCGAAGCTTTCAGTTGAACGATTCTTTAAGATGCCTGCAATGTCAAATTTTATATGATTAAAGTTTGACAGATGTTACTGGTGTACAAACGGCACGGAGATGAAAATTGGTTAATTTTTAAAACTCATATAGGATGCTAATGAAAGCCGTAGCAATTGAGTACACAGTCTCGCAATGCCTCCATGTATTCCATATTGCACGCTGGTTAAGTTGTTTTGATTACATGGTGTATGTGGTGCATCCAAGTGAAGTTGGTAATTAAAATATACAGTATAAAACGCAGGAAGTCATATTGAATGAAAACATGTGCTATATCTCAAAACCATCACATTTATTTCTTGCTAAAAATCCAACTGCTACATTTATTTTAAACATCTGAATTAATACCAAAAACCCTATACCGCTACCTTTGATTGGTTTCGCTGCGCCGAGCGGCCCCGGCGACATCTTATCAGGCGTCGATTGGCGATCGCTGAACGACGAGTGATGGCTGGCCGTTTGGAGAAGGGGAGCACCCTCGCCTTCTTCCAGGAGGCTCTCCTCGGGAGAGGCCATCACGTCCTCGTATTGGACAACCTGTGAAAATGAAAGAGATGTGATTTCTTTTTATCATTGAACAATGACCGATAAGGTGCCAGTCCTAGAGATTGAACTCATCTTGAACTTTTTTTATTGCGATTCTGTCGAAAACAGCACATATCAACTTAGTCATCTCTCCAAAAGCATTAACTCAGCCCTTTACGTTCACTAAAAATGTATGAATGGTAAAAACAACAGCACCAAAAATCTTAATACTGTTTACACAAACTTTTACATAATTTTGAGACTTTCAAAATACTCCGTGCCGCTTACTAATAACTCATATCAGTGGAAACTTCATGAATGCGAAATCAAATCATTCGACTCAAGACTACCAAATAAATTTGAACAAAGCAACTCATAACAGATTCCTCACCTGACGATTATCCGTCGGACTAATCGGCACAAAATGCAGCTGATCCAGGTCTGGCGACTGTTTGCCCTTGGGCGAGATGGCGGCCCAAGACTCAGGGGAGCGAAGATCCGGCGTCGACACGGCGTCACCCCAATCTCCTACGGGACTGCTCGAGGGCAGGCTTGGCAAGGTACCTGTTTTGGGTCATGAATATAAAAGGGTTAAGTTAACATGAAAATATCGGAATGATCTTTGTATGACAATATTTTGCTAGGATTTTGAAAAAAAAGAAGAAAAAGATAAATGCTATGGAACGGCATTATGTTTGAAATTGTGATTGCTTTTCTTTTAGCCTATTTGGTAGCATAATAAAATGAACAGCTTTTATTATGACAGTGCACATGAATTCATCTTATGATAAAACGATTGGATTTATGAAAGTTTGAACAAATGAACGGTTAAATGTAGTTATCCGCATATATGTAATTGATGGAATACAAATTGTAGTTTACACGATAGGAAAACTGCTTAAGTTAAGTGCTTCGATAAGTTTGCAAATGTGAAAATGAATATACAGTTTAAAATGTGCATTTCTCTAAGATTTCCAATGATGAAATAGAGCATATTTTGTAAATTACATTTTTAATTTTTATAATTTAATCTAAAAGATAGAGTATGAATAGATATTTTATCATACCAAGAAATTAATAGCAAAAGGTAAGGAAAGAAACAAATACCTTAATCAATTATTCAAATATCACAAATCAAGTACAAAAGATGGTTTTAACAAACTTTAAAATACGTGATTTTTTTTAGAATAATGGATGCTTATAATGTGGATTTCAAATTCAGGTGCGATATTAAAATACAAACCTCTTAATACTTTTTTGTATAGGTCTTTGATAAAAAATAATAAGATTCATCGCTTATCAGTGACATTCAAGAACAGAGCAGTTATCTAGATGCTGGAACATAACTTATGTCGATAAATCTTAATTCTTTATGGTTTTGAGAAAAAAAAAACTTGACTTTGGAAAGAAGCATTTTATTTTAATTTTGCCGTTTATATAACAGACATATATGATATAAACGATAACATATTAACGATTCCAAACACACTTACCGGCGGATGAGTTCCTGCTCAAAGGTGACTTCAAACCGGGTGAAATCGCCGCATGTTTCCCCGCGCTATATTCCTGCGCCGCTGCAATATCGACGCGTAGCGGACTACTTGATAGCGGCGTAGGACGCACAACAGGGAGTGAATCGCCGCCGCTTTGGTCCAAACTGGGTGAGTGGTTAATGTCTTGAGGTCTGGAGCTAGGTAATACTGATGGCTGTTCTTGATTGATTTGTTCTAGGGCATCGCTTTCGTCGTCAGATATTGTTATGATGGAAGAGTCTGCTGGCGTTACCCTGTATCATAAGAAAAGGGGTGTTTGCATAGTTTTTGTAACGACCTGCTCTAACTGCATTGTATAAAAAGTTTGCAACGTCTACATTATGGTCAGTTTTAAAATTAAAGCAGAAATTTTTCAATTATTGCTTGTCTTTTACAGGGAGAAAACTCAGGGGCTCAGTTTTGAAGGATGTCAAAAAGGTATCTTAAAGAAGAATGATCATGGTATTTAAGTCCCTTAAAGGTGTAACTTTCGCCGTAATTAATATTAAAGGGTATTTTATCAACATAGCATACAAAATGTACCTTGGAGGGAAGAAGAGATTTTCTTCGAGCAGAATCTCGCTCAATCCGATCTGCTCGTGTTTCTCGTTTTCTCGAAGGATTTCGACGACGGGGCACTCGCCGTGTTGCTTCTCGATCACTTCCAGAGTGCGCATCTGAGATTGGGCAGACAGAAATAAGAGTGAACATGCTGTATTGCGTATGACAACTTCCGGTTTTAATGTTCAATTCTAATTTCTTCATTTCGCGATACTATAGTCAGTGATGATGAAATATGTATGCGCCATATTAACTATGTTATACCCATCAAACATAAACAAGGCTGCTTTTTCTTCCAAAATGTAAAATCAACCTGTATCAAGTCCAAGGAAAGCAAAACTAAGATTGGTAAGGATTTGTTTATCATACTGCTGTGACGAGATCAACCAGCTTGCTAAAAGAGTTTGACACCCTCGCCTCTCTGTGACCTACCTCATCTGAGGGGCAGACCTCGCGGATTCGATCGTATACGGCCTCGTTCCATTGTCCACCCTCGGGAGGCAATCGATCCAACTGGCATTCCACTGCCTAGAAACATTATGATATCCACATTGATTAATATAATTGATATCAATTTAAGGCAAAAATGAATGAATTCGGGTATGTAAATATAAAATGGTTGGTATAGTTCACAATTATGCCGGTTCGTTATCACTTCTGTTAGACATTAGACGCCTTTGACGTTATGAAGGTGCAACCTAATTATGAAAACCACCAAACATGATAAAAATTAAATATTAAACTGTATGAAATGGATCCAAAATTTTCATAACGCAATAAATATAATTTGTAAGTATAAACATACTTCTTTCTGTTCCCGAATTCTTAACATAAGAAAAAAGCCTTAACCTTTCATTTGCGCCACTTCCGATGTTCCCTTACCTGTCCCGGCAACAGCTTCAACAGCTCCGACTCCGGCGAATAGACCCTCAAATGTGCATAGGAAACCACCTCTGAGTTTCCATAATCTATAAAGCACACAAGTGCTTTGCGCATGCTTGGATAGAGTTGCGTGATCACGGCGCGGAACCAGCCTTCTGAGGCGCTATCTTGAAGATATTTGGCCACGCAATTTGACCCCACTTCGGGGATGCGCATAAACAAGGCGGGGTCCACCTGTCAAATGGATAAGATTTATTGATGTAGGCCTATATTATTGATGAATATGGATGTATTCACGTAAAATATTTAGTAATATAATGTAACAATACATTGCGTCTTTTTCTGCCTTCGGCGGCACTGTCCTGCAGGTACTTGGCCACTCACTCGGAGCCCACCTCGGGCACGCGCATGAAGAGGGCGGGGTCAACCTGTGAATTTAAAAGAACATGTTGTAAACGTATCTTTTTTAAAAATACACAATACTGTTTTACATTGTATCTGTCTTTGCCTTCAGCGGCGCTGTCCTGCAGACACTTGGCTACGCAATTAGAAAACATTTCGGGAACACGCATGAAAAGAGCGGGGTCCACCTGTCCAATGGATAAGATTTATCGATGTATATTATTGATGAATATTGATGTATTCATGTAAATTTTTGTGATTAACAATACGGTGTATTTTTTTCTGCCTTCGGCGGCGCTCTCCTGCAGGTACTTGGCCACGCAATTGGAACCCACTTCGGGAACGCGAATAAACAGAGCGGGGTCGACCTATCATAAAAGAGAGATATCTGGTTTTGTTGGTCTTAAAACTCTTAGACAAATGTTTTGGTTGGTGGCTCATTATTGGTTGTTGTCGATCATTGCCATCTTGTGTATATATAAAGAGAGCCGGAGACACCAGACTGTGATTATTAAAAGAAATAATGGGCCATTAGCGTAAATGATAGAGGTTTTCAGGTTGAATATAAACTGTTTTTTTTCTATTTTACTTTCTTTCTTTCTTCAATGAAACATCTATTTACATCTATTACTAGCTTACCTTGCCATAGATTCTGTCGATATCCATGTGCAGTTCATCTAGCTTCAGCAACCCAGGTCCCTGGATGTTGAAGAAGATCTGGCCTTCCTCGCCAACGTGACTCACGAAGCCACTTGTCGTCTCGTATTGCTAATGGCGAAAAACATGAAATTATAATGATGAATTATACAATTTACCTGTAAATAGATTATTTTGTTTACACAGAATGATTTTTGCATTATGACTTTATTCGAAACATATGCTATAATTTCTCGAAAATAAAACTGTTTCCGATTACTATGAATACCATATATCTTTTTGTTTAGCTTGCACATGATAGTTCTGAGTTCTCAACCGCAGGGATCAAATCCACCATTTTCCCCTTCACTGAAACTTACCGCGGGCAGTCGAGGCATCAGATCTCGCACCTGCAGCACATTCGAGATCATCTGGTTGACATTAATGTCTTCGTCAGCACTCGTATCCACGAGCGTAACTTTCAAGCATTCGAGTCTGCAGGAGAATCAAATGTAAACATATCTGTGTGTGTATTGAATGTTGCATAATTTTGCGCTATTCCAATGCAGCTAATTTAAATGATTTAAAATCAAATAGTAATACTCAAATATTAGTATAAGTCATTCTGGTCATTTTTTTTCTTAAGCTAAATCATAATGTCCCGCTTATCACAATTCATATAACCAGGTAAGTAGGATAAGCCTGACTGATCTTAATATATGAGACTAATCTGAGTTAGTTTCAAATATTTTTTAATGATCAAAAGGGAAACTATATGGAAGGTCACGGTGCTCATTTAGAGCACAACTACCTACAATCTTTTTCTCTTATACATATGACTGTTTAAATAAAGTGTATATAGACTCTTTTCAATAAGCCATCATTTATTTCAAAAAAGCAAAATTCTACATAGAGTCAAATCATGTTATGTTTAATATTTCAACTAATCTGAAACAGGTCTGTATACTAATAGGGTACATCGCAACTATATTAGTTCAAACACTTATCCAAGTGCGCAATAGTTTGAATTTAAATCAAATATATCATTCCAAGATATAACTATAACTATTCAAAAACTAGAAGGTCAGTGACCTTGGATCCCCCGTGAACTTCAAAAATTCGTAGATGCAGGATGGTCAGTTTTTACTAAACTTAACCTTTTTTTTAAACGATTTTTTTTTTCGAATAAACAAGATCATGTGATGAAAGAAAAACAGAGTAGCATCTTGCATCATCACTCACTTCTTTCTAAAGTATACTCAATTTATAAATTAAAGAAAATATGCTTTTATAAGCACGAATGCTTTTGAGAGGCAACTGACACGGCCAGTGAAGCAAGTGAGATAATTTCATTACATTCATTAATTTCATTACAATAAATTATGCTTATATAAGCACGATCGCTTATATAGGCACATCCAAGATACTTTTGAGACGCAGCTGACAAGGCCAGTGAAACAAATATACAGGGTTCGTCCGAGGGCGCGTTTTTGCGTTATTTTTCACACCAAAATCCTCAAAAACGCACGAAAAGTAAGGGCGCGCGTTTGAAAAACGCATGTCGGAAAGAAAAAACGCATGAAAATTGTGGACACGCGTTTGTGTTACCAATTTATCAATATAATCAAACCATTGGTGCGCACGATGTGCCTATAATCAAGGTAAACAGTACACTAGAATTTCAAATTTCTGTTTCAATTTTCTTCAAAAATCGCTCGCGCGTTCGGGCTCGTACTGGAAGATTTGATAAGTTAGTCAACCGGAGTCTAGATAACTGGTGAATTAGGGCTATGATGTAGCTTTCTTTCACATCTGACATACACCTTGGCACGCTGATTTGTTGGGGCGCAGTCTTTGAATGAATTGTGCCCGAGGGCGCAAACCTTTTGAGTATGAAATACATGCCTGTTTTTTTTTTTTTTTTGACGACAGCCGAAAATCTAATGCAGAGAGGCTTTATATCATTGTTTCTTCTTATTCAATCAAATCATTTACTGACTCAATAATACATATAAAAAAGCAACATATTTGAAGGATGCCATCTCATAGATGGTTCATTTTCCCCAAAAACATATACCAAATGTGGTATATAAATAAGGATGTATATTAAAAAGTGTTTTCCGATGAAACGCGAATTTGAAGCTTAACCATATAAAACGCATTCTGCGAACAAAAAACGGATCAAAATAGAGGGTGCGCGTTTTAAACGTCGCCGACGAACCCTGAATATATCATTTGACTTACATAGCAAATATGCTTATATAAGCACGATTACTTTTGTAAGCCAATTCCAAATGAACCAGGCTCCCCAGATAGGTATTACCACATCTCTATTAATTTGCTGATTAATATGCTTATATAAGCATGATTGCTTATAAATATGCTTATATGAGCATGATTGCTTATAAAATCATACGCAAAATGTTTTTGGAGGGCAGCTGACGAGACAAGTGAAAAGAAAATATTTCGACTTATCTAAAAAATAATATGCTTATATAAGCATGTTTGGTTATTTAAGCACATACAACGTACTTAAATGATAATATCTTATATTATCACCCACATTTCCTCATCTGAATATGAAATTTTCGCTACTTTTTAAAGTGCTCCAAAATCAACAATTTTCAAGCACGATTACTTATATAAGCACATCCCAGATACTTTTGAGAAGCATATGACAAGGACAGTGAAACAAATATATCATTTACCTTACATAGCAAATATGCTAATACAAGAGGTGTTCAGTTTAATTTTTCACACTTCTATTGTGATGTGTAGACAAAACAAGGTGTGATACCAATTAAATCCCTTTTACAATAATATACGTGGGCCCTTATATTTTCATTATAACTGAGCCATTTCCATGTTCAACAAAGCCAAGACATAAAATTGATGAAAAACTTGAGGCTACGATTTTATGGCTTTTGAAATCTGGATCGGATGTTACACAGATCCACAGACAACTCAATAGAGGTAATTTTGATGTCATTCGAATGATTATTACAAATGTAAGCAACGGACACGAAAAAGAAAGAAAAAAATACCATTTTCACCAAGAAAAAAAAACACATGTTTAACAGAAGATATCCCAAGGCTATTCCAGATGAGGTCAAGAAGATCCGGACTATGATCTTAAAAACAAACCCAGCCACTAAGCGCGATACTGCGAATAAATTAGGATTGAGTATAGGAACTATTAATAATGTTATCAAACATACCATAAAATGACGAGTTTAGAAAAAGCCGAATGTTCATCCGCTTACTCAAGCCAAGGTTGAAAAAGGACGGATAAGATCCTGAAGGCTGTACCTGATACTCAACGCAGCAAAACCAAAAAACTACTGACGTGGAAATGTTAAATCTAAGTCGGAGCTATGGAAAAAGGTACATTTATTACGCTTGACAGGGTCAACTACCATAGTATAATATGAAGTAAACGAAACGCGACGAATTTGCTCCTTGAATCATGGTTTGGGCTGGAGTGAGTGTTCACGGGAAAACTAGCCTTGTGTTTATCTATAAGAAGGTGTAGGTGAACTCGTCTACAAAGATGTACCGCGTTTGTTTCCAGGAGAATTGAAAAGCATCATAGTGGTCCTCCACGACAGCGCATCTTACCATACGTCAATGTGGACGATGCAGTATCTCGACGACGCCGATATAAATTATGTGCACCGGAAGAGTGGAGGCCCAAGTCACCAAATACCGCCCCCATGGATTAAAGTTGTTGTGGCATCTAGACAAGGGAGCTACAGAAGAAATCTATGCGGACCCTTGCTGGTCTTAAGCGTATCCTCAAAATGACCTGGAACGACCCAACCAAGGATGTGATTGATAGGGTTCTTCGCAGTTGGCCAAAACGCTGTAGACTTATATAATATCGATCTCATATCAAGCATGTGCTAAAATTAGAAGCCTGTAAGTTGTATGGTTTACATTTCATTACAAATATAAAAGTGTGAAAAATTAAACTGAACACCTCTTGTATAAGCACGATTACTTTTGTAAGTCAATTCCGAATGCAACAGACTCCCCAGATAGGTGTTAGCACATCTCTATTGATTTGCTTATTAATATGCTGATTTAAGCATGATTGCTTATAAATATGCTTATATAAGCATGATTGCTTATAAAATCACACGCAAAATGTTTTTGGAGGGCAGCTGACGAGACGAGTTAGGAAAGAACATCATTTCACTTATCTAAAAAAAAAATGCTTATATAAGCAGGTTTGCTTATATAAGTACATACCAAGTACTTAAATGATAATATCTTATATTATCACCCACATTTCCTCATCTGAACATGAACTTTTCGCTACTTTTTAAAGTGCTCCGAAATCGACAATTTTCAACCGATCGAGATGACACCATGACGAGGCACGACTACAGACCTTGGTTTATATGTGTATTAAATTAAAAATCTCTCGCTCAATTCCTTCATACCAAACTCGCGTGCACAAAGTACTTAACATCGGGTGAAATTGTTAAAATCGACAATTTTTAAAGTGTTCCAGAATCTACAATTTTCGACCGATCCAGATAAAACCTTGACGACGCACGACTTCAGACCTCGGTTTATACGAGAATAAAATCTGAAAGGTCTAGCCCAAATGCTTCATACCAAACTCGCGTGCACAAAGTGCTTGGCGTCTGAAAAAATGTTTAAAATCGGCAATTTTTAAAGTGCTCAAGAATCAACAATTTTCAACCGTTCGAGATAAACCTTGACGAGGCACGACCTCAGACCCTGGTTTATACGTGTTTAAAATTTGAAAGCCCTAGCTCAACACCTTCATACCAAACTCGCGTGCACAAAGTACCCTATATCAAGCGGGACAGACAGATAGACGGACAAGCTCAACCCTATGTCCCCTCGTTTACACGGGGGATAATTAGTTATATGATTTGGGGTACTGCATGCTTTGAGTATTGATTATGTGTCACAGTGCTTTTATGGCGAGAGCTGCTCTTGCACAAATGCCTGTCCAGTTATTGATCGTATGACGTCAGTGACGTGAATACAGTGTTTTTCAGTGAGGCTATTAAACAGGCCTTTCGTAGCAATAATTTCGTATTAATAATACCTATATAATATAATAAGCTAATATATAGTAAATCGTATTCTAAACTACCCATGTTACATGTCTGACATGTATTTTATATGATAATAAGTAATTCACGGTGTTTTTCGACCTTTAATACATCGAAAAAGGGATCACGGGAAGGGTGGTGGAGTTTTCCCTAAAACATCGAGTGATCGCAATACCTGCATATTTAGGAAAACTACTTATGGTTTTCAAATATCTCTGGATGTGAAGTATTACAGACTTGAACCCTATTCTGCCTTACGATATTGGATAATATCGGATC
>LQRL01028953.1:0-14158 GCA_001703475.1 Hydroides elegans
TGTTGTAATATCATTGTTATTGATATTAAAGTTTTATTTTGTTAAATCTTTAAATCCACCCCGAAAACCTCATATGAATATTTCAGCCAATCTGTGGTAAAAATCATGTGTCCATTTCAGCCAATCTGCAGTTTGGCTGGATTTTTCTAGCCAATCTGCAGATTGGCTGATTGAACCAGCCAATCTGTGGTTTGACACAGATTGGCTGAATTGGTCCAGCCAAACTACAGATTGGCTAGGACAACAGATTGGCGGTAACATATATATGTGAAGTGAGAGGTCAAGAGAAACATTTCTTTATTGAAACAATATTAAAACGAATAATTACCTCTATTTTAGCCGAGAAAAACTCACTAAGTGAAAAATACTTTTCTGTAAAATGGAATAATCATAAGACACTTGTGAAATCTAGTTGCAAATATCTATCAATTAATGAGCAATAGTAGCACTATTAAGATAGTTTTTCTGTGTAAGTCCACAGAAGTTGTCGTTTGGCTTTTTTATACTAGAAGCGTTTTTGTGGTGTCATGTTCTTGTCTTGTAATGTATATGTATATGCCTGTATGAAATTATATGTACTTTATATATGAAAAATACTAAAGATACAATAAAAACAAAAAAATAAAATGCTGAGTAGAATTTCCATTCTTTAAAAAACAAAACAAAAGACCAAATCATTAATCAGTCACAAAGCAATTCAGATATTGTTTGCTTATCATAAATGTATGTTATAGTATTATTCATGATAAAAAGATATACATTGTATTGATGAGGCTTCATCTAATACACCCTGTATTTCAATACAAAGAGTTATTTTTGTGGTAGGTATTTTTATGCACGAAACCCGTATAAACTGTAAACGTGCCCTGAGCACAAGCGTTAAACGGGGTGAAGGAGCCAGGTTAAAGGGGGGCTTTTCACACGGGGCATATTGTAATATATCATCCAGACATTCAATCATTAGACGGGGGCATACCAAACTCTGGACGGCAGGTCTATCGAAAGTGATTGATTTATTTTGACGACGATATAATATTTTTTTACCGATTCCGAAATGAATCGATAGAGCTTAGTGCGATTTTCTGTATTTTTTTGTAAATATTTTTACTTTTACATAATAGTGTTTTTAACAGCAAAGTACCTGAATAATGCAAAAAGAGAAATGTTATTCTCCTTTGATTTAATTGCTTTGCTATTTTCTAATCGTTTTCTTGATTGATTACGATGGTGTATCTAGATTTATATGATTTTTTTTCTGACCCACATAAAGCACTGTAAAAAACAATAAGAAATATTAATTTGTTTTAATGTTAACTGTCTAGCTTTAGAATAAAATTATTATTATCATCATAATCAATATTATTGTATTCCATGATTCGTTTAGTGTGTGATGCAACTGCATGCAACTTTCATAAATAAACAAAATGACCAACTGTAGTCCTTTGTGATCACACTTTAAAGTTTAGGCAAAAACTGCAAAAATTACAAAGCACCATGAAAACAGCGAACAGATTGCAATCCATATGATCATCAAAAAATAAGCTGTAATTTGCTGATAGAACATTATAACAAAATCAATCAAAATTTTGCTCTTTTTTAAAACAAAATGGTATTCCCACATTACAACATTAAGTCACGTTACATCACGCATTGGAACCATTTTTTTGTTCAAAAGACACAGAAAATTATACACTTCTGTGATCATAAGAGACAAAATTAATTAACACCAATTTTTCGAACAGCAATGTTAAAAGAAGACAAAGTGACAAAGACTTGCTGTATCGCCAATCTGTAATTTTCTCTGTTTATCATTTTCGCGAGCTTTTATTGAGAAATAATTATATGTTGCCATGCTCGTATTCACAGAGATATTTCATCATGAACCCTGGGTAGAAACTGTGCAAATCACGAGTATATTAAGTGTTTTAAATAAAAATCAAGAAAAAAATATTGAAAGTGTTACATTTCAGTAACAGCAGTCTGGCATATACATTAGGAAGTCAAAGGAAAGCATGTCAGCGAAACAAAAGCTCAAATTAATTACCAAACGACCAAAAAGGCATTAACACAAAGACAACGTCTTTTCAAAAATGGGTTGTCTTAGTAGGGTAAGTGATCATAGGGACATTTTTGAAAAGATACAAAAAGAAATAGACAAGGATGGGGAGGTCGCGCGACCTTTTGCTCCAGGGTTGCAACATGGGGTGAGTGGGACAAAATGGAACAAAAACAGGGTGATTATTATGCATCAAAGTGCGGGGGTTATAGGGCTATAGCGCTGGGGTTATAGGGCTATAGAGCGAGGTTGGCAGTCTGTGACTTTGCAACAAAAGGGCCTCTGATCCTGGGGTCGTTACAGTCAATGCACATCTATAGGGCACACAGCTCTGGGTGAAGCCCCTCTATTATGGGTAGCATAGAATCGCCATATCATGCGATAAATAAGGAAAAGAGCACGCATAATGTTATATGGGATAACGGTTAAACTAAATTGTATATTTTACTCTAGCTTCTAATGTCATAAATAGACATAGGGCAGTTGAAACAAATCGTCTAGTTTACTATCGTGTGCTTATAACGTAAATATGCTCGGAACAAACATGAACTCTTCATCAACAGTACAACGACAATAAGGTGCATAATTTAATTTTCTCCCTTTCAGCTATGTTTAAGCGCTTGCATGCTAACTTCATTGGACTTTTTCTATGCATAATTTTGTTCAATTCTCTATTTCTTTTTACAATCGACGAGTAATCAAGTAAATTTTCGCGTTGCCATGACAGTGCCATTCTTGATTCGCCTCTCATAACCAAGCCCTCTGTTCCTCTTGTCATCCTAATGTCACAGCAAATTAGATTTCCTTGACAAAATTCCATCGAGTTTTGTCCAATTAAAGCCGCCACTGGCGCTTGTAGTAACCCTGGAGATGACTTTCTATCGTGGATTATGAGTACGCCTATGACATGAAGGAAAGGGTACACAGCGAACCATTATTTTAAAAAGTTTACTGTTGATGAGTTAACAACATTATTACATGGTCAGGGTGCGAGATGATGAGGAATGGCTATGGTGCAATTATATTGTGTATTGAACCCGGACTATTTTCCGATTATTTGAACACATCTTATGAAGATTCAATATTAGGTGATTTTTACACGAAGGTAAAACTATATGCATCAAAGCCGATCGTTGAGTGCATCCAATTCGATCCCTAAGTAAAATGTACATGTACATCTAGTATCCTAACCCAGCAGAATGCAGACCATAAGAAAAATTTGCCTTCACGACAAAGCAAAATATATGCTGGAATATACCACATGTATGATGTGCAAAACTAATTTTTGAATTTAAATTAGTGTTTGATTTTGTCACAAAATAGATGTCCTATACAAATATATGAATTTAAGTTCAAACAGTGTTTCTCATTCCATGCGGACCAGATCGTAAAAATGATAAACTTCGAAGGTAAATTCAATTTTTAATACCAACTCACGGGTTGCTCTTTCTGTGGGGTGGAGATGACACCGTCGATTTTTAAATGGAATTACGGCCCATTGCATGGCCGAAAAAATAATGCGTGCATGTGGCATAGCATCCCCTGTCAATGGTTGTTTTGTTTATGCTGTTATTTTCTGTAAAAAAAGAAAAGGATTATTTCGTTATTTGAAAGGATTCGTTATGTCCATTAACTTTTATTCATCCCATTCCTGGTACTATGCATATGCCTGTACTGTTAAATTTAATTCATAGGATTAACGTTTGGCTATATGTTTTTATTTTGAAAACCGCAAAAGCCTGTTTAAAAAAAAAAACTAGAATGATCATATAATGTTCCATTTAAAAGAAGCAAGTCACTTAAAAGTCCTTAACATTTTACGAACAAAATATGGTAGACTACAAAAATAAGATAGTTTTGGTTTTGCTCATCCAATAAATAATATTTATGCATTCCGATCTAAGCAGCCCATCACACGTATCATGATATAATCGGATTTCTTTTCTGCTCCCATTTTTACAAAACCCTTTTCACGACGACCACAGTTCCCCCTGCGATGCCCTTCTTATCAAAAATCCAATATTTTGTCATTTCCTTACATGAAAGATGCATAAAGCTGGACCCCGACCAAATCAGATGCAATATTTTTCTTGCGTGATCTCTCGTGACTTGACGCTCTATCAAAGACGAGAAAGTGTCTGTGACGTCATAATGTAATACGTTTCTATCAAATAGCCTTAACGTTTTACGCAAACATATAAGGGACAGACCAAATCAAAATGAATCTAAATGAAACTACAATGGTCTTCACAAGTGAAAAGGCAAACCACTGGAAATCATCATATAGTATATGATGATATCTATTTTGCAAATTTTATTTACATTTTAGCCACTCATACGTTGCAAATCGATTAAAGATATATTTCAATGACCGGGTTTCTTCGCATTTGCGCCCTCGTTTAGCCTACCCCGCCGCTCGGTGTCCAGATTATTCACAAAGCCATTTATCTTTATATTCATAAGATAAAACGTGACTGCTTTTCTAATATGCAAGCATGAATATTTGAACTTCTACATTATGATAGGTAGAGAATCTAGATTTGAAGTAACATTATTGTTAAAATTTTGGTTTGAAGAGAATCATTTTCATTATAATGAGTTCTGATATACATATGTACAAAATCTATTTTAGCGAACTATATTTCTATCAAATAATGGCCTCGGTTATTTATCAATTACGAATAAACAAATAACATTTGTTATATAAAACCATTATCGCTCGTGCGAATCCCGTTTCCATCAATTTATAAAATTACCACTGCCCTTCTCATATGCGACGGACAATTAAACGAAGGGCACCCTATGACACATTTTTCAAAACGTTGTGAAATCACCGTAAATCAACATTACAATGCCGAACCACAAGAAAAAAATGGTTTTGAACAAGAAAATGTTGGAAATAGGTGTTCACTTTTTCCAAGCCAGCTGGGCTGTTTCTCCTTTTCTAGCCAGCTTGGAACGGGAAAGGAACACCTTTTGTGCCAATTGAAATGTCGAATATTACCAAATCACCTATCATATATAACAAATGATAAAATGTGGGGTGCTCTTCCCAAACCGCTCCGTTCCGCGTGTTTCACCCCGACCAGAGCAGCTCTGCCCCCGACGACTCTCCCCATGCAAGGTCGCGCTCCTAGTATTAACACGGAGTGGCCGAATATGATAGGGTGTGACAGGTCGGGTTAACAACAGTGACGCGCCCAGTGTCCCTTAATCCATGGAGCTGCCACCAAGTGTGAAATGCAATTGTGGGGAACTATGGAAATACAAACTGAGATCCCTGTCGTTTAGAGGGGCATCCATCATGCGTGTGGCACTCGCGTAACCCGCATGTGCACCGCAGAATTCAGCCTTTTTTGTGTATGAATCCAACCTTTTATAAAGAAGGGTTTCATGTAAAATAGTTGCTAATCAATACTTTATTAGCACTGATATTTAAAATGCGACACATGATCATTATCATATGACAACAAAGAGCGTGTTTTAATCAGTAATGAGACATATTTCTGCGTGTAAACCCGATAAGAACCACTTAAATGGACCACTCATATAAAGTTTTACTTCGTTTTCTCAATAAACTTAAACGATTATCAACTTATTCATTTGTGCACGGAACCCTTCGAATATGAAGTTACAGCACGCTCTATGCGGGGTGAAGCGGTCTGCATGGATTGGGTAGTCCGTCGTTCATAATGGTGGGTAAAATGATGGACCCATGCCGAGAGTCTTAATTTGGGAATACTTAATTAGGTATTTTTGGGTGGCGCATAGGTCAAGAAAATATCCGTCGTAACCGAATACATAATCCGATGTAAATTCACTACTTATCATTGTTTTTTACTCAATATGCTTCTTTTCGCCAGACCTAGTATCCATATATCTGTCCTTCATCTATCGATCTATCTAACAATTCAGAACGAGACATATTTAAGCAGAAAAACCTATAGCAAAATCTGTGATGCATGAATAAGTTGTAGGCATATCAGCCACCCATCCCCAAACGCCCACAACGATGTTGTGGTTAGCAACCACTCAGCCTGTTGACTTGTCGACCTATTGGACCGCTGGACCGCTGTTTGTGGCTTTTATGGCTACTCAATGTTGCTTGGCAACCAAACAGATTTTATACCAATGGTTATTGTTTTTATTTGAAATCAAACTGATTATAGATCAACCAAAACTATCTGGTTTCTATAAAATTACGTTTTTTTTAATCAAGATTTAAACAAAAATGATGGGTATATTCCAATCAAGTCATATACTCCAGCAGAAAGTAGAGATATAAAGCCGTATGGAAATGCAAACCTAATGAATATTTGTAGCTTTAGAGAATGCTTCTGGATCTAGCGCAAGGCGCGAATAATAAATAAAAATGTTAAGGTTACTGCATTCTAAATCGTTGGACATTTCTTGGGGATAAACGAGACAGAGAAAGCTAGTTCGAGGTTGCAACCCATGTCACGTTCTCCTTGCCAAAATCTCCATCTTTACGAAATGGCATCATGTAAATTAGACGAAGGGCTTGCTCATTTACTTGCACTTAGATATAGTCGCATCATCATCTTCTGAATATGGCAACCAGTCCAAAATGGGCCAATGAGTCACGATCATAACTTCGGTGAACCCACGAGTTCATCATAGGACCCGTCAGTTCAGAGTGGCCCTGTAAAAAGAAGATACAGTAGGGTGACTCTAATTGCATTGGCGCGCGCACTAACCTCTATCATTGTTGGGAGAGACACGGAGGGAATAATGAGCAGGATGGTATCCGATAAGGTTTTAGAATCACGGGATTTTTTACACTGAAGGAAGTATATATGTTTGTTGTTTCTATAGAATGAGGATGATATAGCTAATAGCGTTTGATCAACTTATAATTATGGCATGAACAAACACTTTTGAAAAACGTATTGGTATAAGAATGAAACAACGTTTTATCATCCATCCCTATTTTGAAATCGATTATGCTCATTTCCGACATAAAATGGATATAGTTCATTACGTCCTTACCCACTCGAAACGCTATGCGTTGCAACGTCACAGAAAGGTTGAACGTCGAAACACGTTGGATTTTGTATTATATCTAACTAACAACGCGTTACGTTTGAATCAACAACGATATTACACATTCTTGCGCAGCATCGTGGCATTGATGTATGCCTGTTTCGAAAGAGCTTCAGTACATCCCTTTATAAACAAAACCCGTATTATCACATGCAAATATAAACTGACGTTTATACGACGTGACGGTGTTTATTGCCGACTACGGATTCTCGCGTCCAATCCATTCTGCGTGCGACATGGCAGAACGGAGGGTATTAATGAGGTTGAGGAACAGGGCATGCAATGGGCCAAAGGTGCGTCATCGGATGACATAAAAAGGTGAACACTCGGTACAATGTAGAATGTAGAATCTATCCCATCGTCAACAAAAAAAATATATGTGACAGAGGTTGATATGTCTGGTGGTGATTGTGCATTTATGACTACAACTTGGTGATACGTCTCTAATGTTTCTATAATTTGTCATGTTATCTTATGATTAATACAAGCAATTTTTGTTCGTTTCAAATGTGCACGAATTGACCATTGGCTGTGGATACATGCATTAACCTTTGTACTCGAGACGCCACCTACTTCCGTTTTGTATACATTTTTTCCCTTACACCCCCTCTTCCTCCCGCTCATCTGACGGATCGTTTTGTGCTCCTTTTGCTCTTTCCATGCACTCTTAGCATTTTCGTGCTCTTTGTCATTAGTCGCTCACGAACGGCGCACCCCTGGCGACCTCTGTCAACCTGAGGCCACACTAATTGGATTCACGATTCAAGACCGACGACGAGAGTTTGAACCTTAATTTGCGTGATTTTTGTCGGTTTTGGAAATATCGAGTGTTGCAACGTCGAAAAATGACACAATGTCGATATGGAGCAGTCAGATGGTTCTACATGGTCGATCGCCATTTAATGTCGAACGCCAACAACACTAATTGGTTTCACAATTCAAGACCGACGACGAGAGTTTGAACCTTAATTTTTGCATGATCTTGTCGGTTTTGGAAACGCGCTGCAACATCGGAAAATGCCACGATACCGATATAGACCATACATATGGTTATAGGGTTTTGCTATAGTGTTTTGCGTGTGTGTGTATGCGCTATGTTTTTGCCGTGTTTGGGAAAGATTGCATCGTTGCAAACGTCGTCGCACAACGTCTATGCGAGGAGGTCAAAATGGCGTATGGTTATATAGATTCCTAGTACTATATGATACGTTGTCGGACCCAATTGCATGTCAGGAGTATTGAATACCGTTTTGTTATGATATAAAGTGCAATATTGCGAGTATTTATTCGACAAAGTGACATGTTCCTCAATAAAAACGTAACTATGACGTGACCTGACGTCTTCTTGAATGGCTGCGTGTATCCACCCTACTTTCAACGTCGACGAGATTACCCGTGATGTCTTCGAAAATGGTTGCGTCTCGTTTCTTGCGAACGCGCCATTTTTGCTGTCTTTTATTTTATTTTTATATTTTGTTGCGACTATGCGCGCTCGCTAATTGCCGATAAGTGCAGATAACGCCAGCTGATTTCGCATATCATGTGTCGAGGACGACGACGCCGTTTAAATCATATTTAGTGTTGCCACTTTTTCTCAATTCTATTTTGACTTTTTTTGTTGCCATTTTTTAAGGTTATAAAGATAACAAAAATGAGTACAAAATGGCTCACATTTGGTGATATGACATTGTTTATGAATGCATTGCCTGGATTGCCTAGATATATTTTAGACAATGTGGCTTGTAGTTTTGTTGAAAAAAAAAATTTTCTAAACGCCCTTTTTATGATTGTATCCTCTAGCTCGTCAGTTAACATCTATTAAAACGGCTCTGATATTGTTTTCGGTGAGCATTTTGTCGGACTGACAGTTTAAAATGGAGAGGACATTTTCAATCAATTACTATCTACAAAAACTATAAAGATACACACGTAAATATATATTATTTTAGATCGTGGGAATAAGATAGAACGATCAACTCATTGTTACCAGTTACAACAAGTATACAACACACGTTACTATACTAGTCTACAATGGAATCTCCTGCCTCGTCAACTCCCCTGATTAAGCTGCGTCACAAACGCCCGCGACCCGACCCATAATCCCCTGCTCGCCCTCACTAAGCCCTGGCTGGCCCCAGAGAATGCCTAAGTGCCCGGCGAACACCGTGTGAGCCCGCCTGGGTGTGAGCTTGCATTAGCGGGCAGCTAAAGGTGCGAGGCGGGGTCCTGACATTGCATTAGTGAGGGTGTCAACCCTTTTGCTAAGGCCCTAAGCGTTGGAGCTGCGACGGATAAGGTCTGGCCACATAAGCCTTCCATAACCTTTTCCTTTATAAACTGTGTTTTCCAGTGTACTGTTTAAGATGCAACTGCTGAAGGCGTGTATATATCTTTTAAACCGACGGCAGTCGTGGAGCATTTGATATTTTGAGATGATTTAGATGATTTGTTAATTCCAGGGTATTTTTTAGACAAAATACGTTGAAAAGCACGGTTTGTATGGTAGAGAAACTATACACATTTTCCGATTTGGCCAGGTCCTACAGTCATTTTAGTTTCTGTGACGGATATATGGGAGCAGAGCACTTTGGTTGAGTTTATTGAGAGTGGGTGCCATGTCGGTCTTCATTATTTGCAAGTGCTGCGCTATGAATATTTTACTCATGTTCTGTGGTCTACATGGATTAAGTGATATGATGAATAAATATTCCTCTATGTTGTCTAATATCCTTTTCTTATGCCTTTAACTGGATTAAGGAAGTTGGTACTCATCATGAAATATACAAATAAAAAATAAAAACTGATGATGAAAACTGATAATGAAAACTAAAGAATAAAGGAATCCAAATTCAATGGAACATACATGTAGATCGACGATGTACAACCAATCGCATTTGAATTTCTTAATATGTTTTGTTAATATGTAACACGTTCCATCCGGAAGTCTCATATTACACAATGTCTCCCAAATTCTGCTGAGTATCCAAGCCATTTACTTACTCCGACCGCTCCTCTTGTTCTTATCCTTAGCGAACTGGGAGCTGACAAGGTCTTGAACCTATCTCTTTGCGCTAAGACCCTGCTTCTAAAAGCCCCCCTCTCACCCGAAATGGCATTTCAAAGGGATCCGTGCATTTAAGTTTAAAAGTAACAAAGTGCTCATTAAGACAAGGGCTTTCAATGGGCATTACTTTCCCTATACCTCGGGCCAATAACCATTTTGATTAGGACCCTTCGGGTATTATTTATGTTATAACAAATGGCAAAACCGATCGTTTATATCACTCGTAAGAAATATTTGTTCGAGAAAATCCATTATGTGTTGATTTTCTTTAAAAGATACCAGAAAAACTCTTGGACTATTTATGCCCGAAACCCCTTCGGTTTCATCTACTCAACCACGAAACCCTTGCGCTCCACCGAAAATTAACAAGGTCTGTGAGGTGACGGACCCCTTTGGTAATCAAAAGCCAGCTGAGGCAACCCAATGCGTGATCCCAAGTGAACCCCAAGAGTCTCGGGTTGTCTAAAAAGAGCCTACTCCATATATAAAAGAAGTTTGTTATATATAAAAAAAAGTTTGGTGTGAAATCCGTGGCTTTCAATGGAGTCTCAGGTCTTCTGAAAAAGGAACCAAATCCATGTTTTAAAAGAATGGAGATCTACGGGCTTTAAATGAAAAGTTCCGTGCTTATAGGTAAGTCAATAAAACACGTTTTGGCATATACCATATACAAGAACAAATATAGTATATATGAAATATATTGAACCATTTATTTCAACCATAACCACATTTTCTAGGGTAAACCAAATAAAAACATTGCTATATAATGTCGCTTGGAGCTGATTTTTGCAAAACAACAAATATCCACTTAGAACATTTATGCATGGAGTATTCTTGCTCGAAAAATACGTAGCAACAGTATGGTATTTCGCTACAATATCTTTACGTCGGACCGCGGGATCACAATCCCTGGGTGAGACCTTACGAGACCTTGAGGTAGTTGGGTGACATATAGTATTAAGGGCAGTCCTTCACATTTATGTAATGGGGAGCTATATTAAATGACTAAATTGCTAAATAATTTGGACATCGGACAACTCACCCAAAACCCAACCCACCCGAAAACCAACTCACCCAAGACGTGACCAACTCACCCAAGTGCTTTGGTCAACTCACCCAAATATTTTGGTCAACTCACCCAAGTTTTTGGTCAACTCACCCAAGTTGTGACCTACTCACCCATAAAGATTGGTCAACTAACACAAGTTTTTGGACAACTCACCCAAGTTTTACCAATTAAGAGAACGCCTCGGAAACTTATTTCTCGTTTATAGTATAAAGGGCAGTCCTTCACATTTATGTAATGGTGAGCTATATGAAATGACTAGATTTGTAAATAGATTCCAACTTATTTGTTCCAATCTGAAAACTAGGAGATACTTTCATTTTCTATGGTCTGATACATCAAGTTAATCAGAAAAAAATAAATATTTTTTTATGATTTTTAAACATTAAGCATTTTCGTTGTACAAAAATCGTAAAACAGTTTATTGGGGTTTTGTTTATTTTTCATTAGGTCTCTATTGTTCTCAAGATTTTCATTGTATTGTCATTGCATGCATTTTTGGTAGAAAATACTACTAATAATAAGCTAATGCATTAGAAAAACATCACAGGAAGCGTAAATGAAAACAAATGACAACGGGAATATTACAAATTTTCATGAAAATCTGTCAAGTCCTAAAATGATGGATGGCTTTGCAGAGTAGCTTAGCAACTACTCAATTTTATCTCCACTTTGCCACAAAGACATTGCATAGACGCGTCGTAGAATAGGGGTCATAGCCTTTTGTCCAGAAAGGGTCCCGTCCCACCCTTAAAGGGTCCCCTCCTACCCAAAAGGGGACCCTCTCATCCTACAGACCTGGCCACATAGGAAGATTCTACGAGCTTTGTCCCTCTGACAAGCCGTGGTTTTCAACGTATTTCTTATAGAAAATACTGGTGAAAAATGTCATTGCGTTTTCATAAGGATATAACATTGAAAATCACGTATCATGCAACACAGGGCCCCGACTTGGCAAATAATCGAGAGAACTAGTAGGAGTTTAGGAATGGTATGTACAGGATGGATTCATTATGGAAAACGCTCAAATAAGTTTTCAGTGTATCCAGACCCTCAATATCCCCTCTCCCACCCCTCAACCCCTTCTTACCTCTTAAGAGCATGCAAATGCCGACAGCCGTCAACCCCGATATTTTCGCTATCCATCAGCACAAAATCTCGCGAGATTTCCCTCATCTAAGCAGACGATCCATTTTTATGCTGCTACCATGGTTACCCTCTGTTCAACCCACGTGACCTTAGCGCTCTCCAAGATCATCTGATTTAGGGACAGCTCACTACTCAAGGGAAAGGGGTAGGGAAGCTAGGAGAGAGCTGAGCGCTTGGGATTGGTTGGGAAGCCGATGTGCCTTTTAGTGAAATCCAATAGGTTTTAATGAGAAAATGCTAATAAGGTCGGCCTTTTGCGACTTTTGTGACTTTAGTGGAAAGGATGGAAGGAAAAATAAAGGCATTTGGTCCCCCTTGCTTTCCTAGACCTTTGACTTGGGGATCTCTCTTTTTTAAAGGGCGCTTGATTGAAGTTATGCATTATTAATGAGCGTGAAAGAAGGAGAGGTTTAATTACTTTGTAATATTTTGTGAATCATGTAGTAAGCGAGTTAAAAGACTCTTTAATGTAGATTTTGTCGTCGGTTATATTTAGATACAACCGGACAAAGTATATCTTTTCTGATTTCATACATGAATTTAAATTTTTACTGTCACTTCTTAAATGTAAAGTTTGATTTAAAGAGGTATCACTTAAGCAAAATGTATCTTCATGTACTTCAAATTCAATTTGTTAATGGATAATTATGCAACACAATACGACATCAATTTAACATATGCGTGTTCTTCCATTAAGCCTAAACATATTTTAATATCTTCCATAATTCCTCAATCTTTAAACACGTCATTAACCATATTTCGTGATCATCCCCGCCATCTCTACCAGGGACTGGTCCATTCAATTTTTAATATGCCGATTGAATATTATCACAACTGCATAAATATCCCCATCTTAAGAGCGGCCCCCTAGGATATAACTTGATATAGGCATAAGCAATTTCAATAAGAAATTTCATGTCCCCCTTATACTGAATATGTGTGTATTCTTAGAATTTCACAAGTAGACTTTTTGCTTGGTTTAGCAGGATTTTACGTGAGCATTGTCAAAATAAATAAAAGCCTCTATGCGAAATAACATTTCGGCGTGATTAAAAAAAGGCTTGTTTTGACGAAATGCATAATCCATTAGGTTTTCAGCATTTTTAAAAAGACGCACAGGTGAAAGCTAATGAGTGACGCTTTATTTAGAGCTACACTTGAAGGGGCTTTATGGAAAGCCTCAGCGGTTACGTATAATGTGTATCAGTCGCCGAACTTTAAACTATTCTGTCACCTTTTGAATGAAGAGGCAGTATTAAAATCATTGCTAATTTCACTTAAGGTATTAAAATATTTAGAGATGAAGAGGGTCGCCGAAATAACTTGTGCGCATATAAAAGCACGCTTTATATGGTGGCACGATTTACATCTCCGTTTTTAACACCGTGTTTACAGCTATTTTTTATGACAATATTAATATAAGAGGAGGTCCATGAAATTACCCACTCGGCAAACAACATCCTCAGGACGTCCTAATCACGTAGTTTTACGTCCCGACGTCCGCGACGCAAATAGGACGTCGCTAAGATGTTAAAAACGAGAGGTCCCAGCTATGTCATAAAACGACGTCAGTGGGACGAATTCTTCGTGACCTGTCATATTTACACGTTCAGAGTACGTCAATAATCAGACGTTGTAAGGACGTGCTATTTATGGCGGTCTAATGACGTTTCAAATTTGACGTCCCCTTGACGTGCCAATATGACGTGGAAAGGACGATATATTTTGGTCGGGACGTAATCTGACGTTCTTAGGACTT
>LQRL01028953.1:14327-26699 GCA_001703475.1 Hydroides elegans
GAGAGCATTGCGAATACCCCTCCGAAAATTGAAAATTGTGATTTTTGACCACTTATAATAGGGAATGTATTGATTTCAAAATGGAATATGATAGCCCAGTTGAATATCTACCACATTCCTAAAATAAGTATAAAAATGATATTTATGTATAAAATAATTTTGATATTTAGATAAAAATGTCCGTGTAATAAATATTACGTCCGATAAAAGACCGTCCTTTGATCGTCCCTTCACGGACCAGTATAGGATGTCGTACTTATAGTCTTTGTGGACGTTTTTTACGCACGTCCTTTGGATGTCCGATATGGACGGCGATGCGACGTCTTAAAAATTACGTCCGGCAAACTTTCATACAGGCCCAGTAAAGGGTTGAAATAGGACGTCATGTAAAGACGTCGAGGGGACATGATAAGGACGTGTCTTTGCCGAGTGGGTATCAATGGTAGCATCTACCGAAATATAAACAACATTTCTTACATACAAGATTATTAAGATGAACGTATCGATTTCTATAAGCTATAAAGAAGTATTTTAAGAAAATAAAAACGGTATTCCTTTTTTAACAATTCAAACGAAATAGTTGAATCCATGTTTATTTTCAAGAGAGGTAATACTGTTTCTGAAAGGAATGAAACGCTTTATCAAATTACACATATTTTTTATCAAATTCTTTGTAAACATAGTAACCGGGCAATATAAATGATCACCTTACCCGGATGGTATAGCCCTTGGATCTTGCTTAAACCAAACAATACATATGAATATCGATAGAGATCGATGGAGATAAGTTGCTCTGTGAATCTTTCCATATATCATTATTAGAAATCGAAACTATTTACTTATTCAATAATTAAAACTTATGTAGTTAACTCATGTAGGGAACACATTGATAATGCAACTCCCTTCATACTTCAACCAAAGGTTCAAACTAAGTAATATATATTATATTAACGAGTCAATAGAAAACGATGTTTTATAACCAAAGTTTCCATGTATAGATATAATAAACGAGCAGAAATCCTAAGCAGAAACCATGGAGATGAAAATGAATTCCTCCGCCAACAGAAAAAGTAGTGCTGCTTTATAAATTAATGCAGTTCTCCAGTCGGAGCAGGGATGACGAGTATGAATTTTGATGGCAGTAACGAGTTCCAATAATGACTTAAGCAAACTAAGCATGCAAAAGAAAATTACAACTTGGAGAAAAAAAGGTTCTAGGAAGATATTCTTTATTGCGATATGCATTGTGGTAATAATTCATCATGCTATATCTCGTTATATCTGTACCGTTGTAAATGGCCCGTGAGCGTGTCCAGGGATTGTGGGTACGGTATAGATAATCATTTTGAGTGTAAAAGCAGGGGTATATATTACATTCATATATGGCTTTTAACACCACAAGATGGGTAATTATATTTATGAAAAGGTAATATTTACTGGGTAAAATCGAGACAGTGCATTTAGTGAAGAAAGGCCAATCATGTCTTTTGTATATTTTTTATACTAATGGCATGTATTGCTTTTTGTCAGGTACACTATATAAACGCTATAATTTTCCAAAAAAGGGCTATAATCAAAATAGAATACCCAGGTTGAATGTAATGTTTAAAATCAGCTGATTTTCATGTACTGAAATTCAAATATTTATTATGCGTTGTTATCGAAATGTATATCTTCAAATGATATAATTTGATATCGAAACACATGTGCAGATGTAAAGTTGGCGTGATAAAACTGAGCTCTACAATTTGTAAAGTTAAATGAGCAATGTTACGCCAATACACACGCGCCAATGTCGCGCCAATACACACTAAAATCCGAACGGACCGCATTCGTCCAATCTAATTCCACAGGTTGGGTTGCGTTTAAACGATATTCATTGCCTGAGCGTAGATTACCACGTAACGCGTAGGGAGCGCTGCGTTTCCTAGTTTCTCGCTGATTGAGTATGATCCAAGCATACTCGTATTGTTTACGACTACTGATGAATGCTTGGAAACGCAATGATAAGCAAGCAGTCATAATAAACGATGTGAGCGGATATCTCTGCTGAGCCTTATCCCGCTACGTCGTGGCCATAACCTGCCAGAGTGAGTGATGGCGATTGGCCCTTTTCATCAAAATAAACCATGGTTACCACCTTTTAATCGAAATAAACCATGGTTACCACCCCACTTGTTGTTGTGGATATGGAGCCTGGCGTAAGGGTCACATACAGGGAGAGGAGGCAGTGGTGACGTAGACGTTACTATACGGGAAATGTAATATCGATCATCCCGTTACACGTGGTTTCCAAAGTTGCATTTGAATTTGTACGAGGGTTAAGGGGCACTTGCTACTGGATAAATATTGCATTGATTGCATGTGAATGAGACCTCGTCAATTTTTATGTTCAGTTTATAGTTGTTTATGTTATACATTGATAAAAGCAAAGAGGTTAATATTACAACTGGATTGAGCTGCTAGCTCCCTGCAATGCAACATGCAATACGCGATTTTGGCAATATGGCAAAATCATTACTATCGAGGGGCGCAAACAACACGAAAACATTAAGCTAAGTTATGACCTAAAACCGACACCGCCATCGACAACCTTATCAATTTTATTCATATCGAATCCCACAGCCACTCCCATATCCTTACCATCCACCAAATCTCCACATCTCCCATAGAATTAACACTCACATCTAAAACACACTCCATTCATAGAGGTCCCCCCTAGCAGCTCACGCACTTATACCTTATACCCGACCCCATGCACTTATAGATTTCACTTTTACCTCCTATGCGATCCCGAGGTGCCACGAGGCGCCCCCTACCCAACCTTTCACCTGCAGGTTGCAATCAGAACCGACTTGGGGCCAGGGGCCGCCAGGAGCCAACCATGGCTTCCAATACCAAACACGACGCTTTTCCTCCTTTTTCTGAGCATCAGGAGTGAGGAGAATAGATGGGCACTTGTTACGGCAAGGCGTCATTACTCATCCCGAGCTATACGTGTTTTTTTTTCTTTTTCGCTAAAGGTATTGGTATATTCTTGCCTTGGAGCATCGTGTGATATTGGGATATGCGCGAAAAGTTTGGATTGTAATCAACGCTGCACGTTTTTTTTTTGTAATAAGAAAATAGTTTTCGTGCAAAACGTCGTATTTCTATGTTTTAAGACTTATAGAAGATGTGAGCAATAGCTCGAACGATCTATAAAAACTACCGTTTTACTTAAATAGTGAATATATTTCCTCGATACGATTATTATAATTTAAGAAACCTGATATACAAAGTTATTTGTAGAATTTCTAAATGCCGCACGTTTTACTTCGTTGTGACATCAACCACCATCCAAATGCAGTTCTTTTAAAAACTACAGGGTAAAATTATGCAACATTAGATTAACGTTGTTTTGCATTGTTCTTGTCATTTTGCTTGATCATTGTGCATCTTAAATAAAGATTTATTTCGCCCACAGTTGCATGTTGCATCCCCATTTCATATGCACTTTCTATTTCTGTGAGTTTCTTTTTCGATTTGTCTTAGCCTGTTATTTACTAAGTCATTCACTGTTCCATTTCTCTTCCGTCCAGTTGAAATAACCTGCTTAATGTATCTGTAAAATGAAAAATATTTAATAGTATAGTTTCGTTTTGGTGTCCAATCTAATAATATACATTTTTGATATACTATAGTTAAATATATAGTTAAATATAGCGACATTTCAATTCTCCGTCTAATCTAAACGAACTGCCAGATTTTTCATAAAAATGTATACTTACAATATTGCTATGGCACTCGCACAATAATACATGTCACATTAAACTTTTTTCAAATCAAATGTAACATCACATTTATACTAAATAATAGCTGTCTTAAACCTACCATTAAATACGCTATTATTGTTTTTAGAAAATCACACGGTTAAAACATTGTGACATTTTCGCCTGGCAAAAGACACATGCATATTAATTTCACAAAAAGGCTGGTCACCTAAAATTGATTATTAACCTTGGAATTCGAAAATTCGAAAATAATTTAATACCGCACACCTTTATGGAAACAAGTGTAATCTGAGAAAGTGTCCGACTGTAAATTATAAATGACTGTAATTATGAATAACGGTTCAGCGGTAATAGCATGTCTACGAAGCGGCCAGGGGAACATAAATAACAATATTCGCATTTTTATGATGATGCTTTACGTTATTACAAAACACGGGGCCCAACCTGGGGCTATATATTACCCGTAGTGACCCGAACTGTCATATAGTGTGCACCCCTGCCATGTTGCATAGAGAGCGTTTCAAAAAGACCAAATAACGGTTAATAAATAAGTGCCATAACCCTGGGTCATAGTATCTCACAGAAGGGGAAGCGGCAGTGGTGGCTATAGAAAAATTTGAAAATTTAAGAGTTGTGAGGCGAAAGGGCAAAACTATAGTGAGACCTTTTTGCGACATTTCAAATTATTTGAAACCTCTTTTCAACCTCGTTTCGACCTCTTTCCCATCTATTTTGACCTCTTTTTGACGCGGAGGTCGACGGTTTTTGACTGGTCACGGGGTCCTGGGCAACGGTATAACCCTCAAATTGAAACTCTGCCCCTACCCCCACATCTGCATCAATTATTCGTATTTACAAAAAAAAAACTTTAGATGCTCTAGTCTACCCAATTTTCCACTGATATGGTCGGTTGAGAAGCAAAGCCCACTAAAGTGAGAGATATTTCCTGCGCCAACTTTATTTTAAAATATGTGAATAAAATAGAATGAGAGGAAACTGAAGTGAGAGATTTTGCTGTAGGCCTACCCGCTTCCTGTTTAAATTTGTGACTAAAATGACCCCTCGTGCCCTCTTATTCGCTCGCTATTCCATTTCTGTTCCGATTTACCACTGATGGTTGAGATGGAGAGCTTACTAAAGTGAGAGAATATTTCCTCCTTTTTGTGTGACTAAAATGACCCCTCGCGCCCTTTCATTCGCTCGCTTTTCATTCGATGGCGCTTCTTTTGTAGCCAACCGCAGATGGTTTCCCATAAGCGCGCCCCATGGTGCTAAAGGTGAGGGGCAGAGGGGCCTAACCCCTTCGTGACCGAGCATCTGTCAAATAGTTTTTGGTTTGTCGGTCTCGGAATATTTTTTCGGGTGCGATATGCATTCGTAAAGGCTGGACATTTTTGAAAGGCGATATCCCATATATTATTGGGAGCAATAATGGTACAGGGCAGGTTTTTTTGCGATAGCTGCAAAATTTAGAAGAAAATATGATAAATTCGGACGTTAATTTAACGTAACTTGATAAAACTGATCTTTCAATTACGCAGAGATCTCAGCAAATTTTGCTCGAGCCTGAACAACGAAATCCATTCGGTTTATTTTATTTTACAGCTTTTGCTTATTTGTACGTGATATATTTGTTTCTCAAATGTGGTATACAATTTATAAATATATTAATCCTGAAGCTTTTGTAATGATTATGTAGTCAATTGTGTTCTGTTATTTATCAGATTATGGATTATGGTGTCAATTTTAAATAGCAAAGTATCACATAGTTGGGTTAAATTGAACAAACGAATGTTGAATAAATATTTCACTTGAGATTCTTGGTTAACATCCTGATATGCAGAAAGTGAAGTAAATGTTACATTGACGATTGTTAATCACACGCCTTAAATCCGTAAACTTTTAGGCTAGTCATTTGTTATCAAAAGTTATATCTTAAATACATTATGATGATAGATATTTTCAACTTTTTAATATGACAAATCGATGACTGTATCAATTAATTGCTATGCTTTTATCAACCAAATAATGTTCACTTTTCTAGACAGATGCTAAAAAACGAAATCTCTTGACCTGCCAATTTGCTTAATTCGAGACCATTGCCGTATCCCATTACCAAGTTCAATCAATGTCAAAACCTCGTTATGTAAGAGCTATCTACGAGATGGCAAAAAAATATGACTTCAAAAAGTCAGTTTTCAAAGAATGAATGAGGTTCGAGCTCTTCGCGACATATAAGCGACAGATAGGGTTTTTATGGTTCAAAATGTCACGTACACATGTATGGAGTTGGCCGATTCACGTTTAGATTATCTATTGTGTAAGGGCCATTCCATATCAGTAATGTCAAATACAATGGTAATCAATCGATGAATTTAGATAATAAAATGAAAAAAATGTAAAAGATGTGACAAAATTACACGTTTGTTCGTTCATTGTGTGTGGTAGCATACATGCGAGCGAATAGAGTATTTTAGTTACTTATTTTGTCATTTCATTTACTCATCAATGACCTTTCAAAGATTCATAAAAAGAGCCATGTACGATAAATAACATAAACAGGAAATGAGGGCACACACTCATAGCCTATCATGCACACGCTTGCACGATGTCAAGTTATAAATGGATTTAAGTGTATTGTTTACCATGTTAAACTGCATTTTACTGCATTTGATAAAAATATTGATTGAAGTTGAAGGTGAAATTTAGGTTGAGTAAGAAATATTATACATGTTCATAATTCCACCCTACCTGATCACCAAATAATTGTGCCCGTCGCTTGATATTAAGCGTCTGACTTGAGGAACGGCTCAGATACCGTCGTTTTTTGGTACTTGTCAGGGTTGCAAAGGTGTATTTATAATGTGTTTGAGTTGATGACCCAAGATGCTAGAACACTTGACTTTCACAAGCACAATATATCAGATAAGATCAGACTCTTTTTTGTAGCTATCAATGACTCATGATAACAAAAAACGGGAGAGAGATCATCGAGAGACTGTTTTAGTTTAGTGACATGTCTAGTTTGTTTGATTCCTCCCCCTTTCGTGTATATGGTGTAACCTCAGAACTGCATCTCTAGTGATACATCAACCTGTTTGACAGTTTGGCAAAATCTTATAACCCCTGGTGTATGTTTTTATCACATTATATTTTGATAAGTAGTATCTCAAAGAAACATTATATTTACATAATTCGTATCTGAAATACCAGGCAGGTAGAACTAGACAGATCAGCTGATCACAGTGTGATTATGTTGCACTCCCTCCCTGGATTTTAAATACATGCAATATTGCACTGACACATCTTTTTGTATTAGCTTTTTAATATGGTATTTTGTCATAGTTATAGTGCTATCTCGCAAGAGGTCTGCAAAAAGGTGACTTCTAAAGTGCAATTCTAAATCACTGAGAAGTGCATAGTTAGAACGCATATTGCCGATAATCAATTCTCAGGTAGCCTAGTATTAAAATATTATTTAATTTTTCTCCATTGTGGATAATCATAACACAAAACCATTGATACGAACCGAGAAAATAATAAGCCATTGGAATACATCTTCCGAACCCTTCGATACCCAACAATATCAAATACATATGAATGAAGCCTACGTACGTTGCGAAGAGGGAGTCTCTCACACCACGCCTTTTATGAAACATCTTTTTGTTTGAATGCGATTTTGCCGAACGTAATATTGTCCATATATCGTTGCATAGTAATAAGGCGATATGATGCTACAAATGCATTTACATAGCTAAAATGAAACCCGATTTTGTCACGTTCCTCATTTTGATGACGTCATTATATCACTTTCTTGGATCCGGACTCAGACCACTCCAGTGTGAAGGACTGACCCCCCTCTCATTACATATTGGTGTCATTAAGCACAAGAATACTTGGATTCTAATTATCCACAGCTCTGGCTAAGTAGTGCTGTCACCTCGATTGGACTTTTTCTTTTTTTTCTTTTGTTCCATGATTTAAGGTCTCTCTTCTGGATTGGTTGTTAGGGACCTCGAAGTTGAACTCTTTGGTTTGCGAAATGAAGGGTGTATTGCATTATAATGTGGAGATATCAAAGCATCTTAATACAGAAATAAGTACCGTATGTCACATTGCATTGGAAATAAATATTATATTGAAAACGTTTGCATGATCGCCAGGGTTTAGTTATAGTGAGGCTGGTAGACTATCTGACGTATTTTCTGAAAATAAAAAATATATAATCAAGGCACCTTTGTGTACGGAACCCCTTAATTGATTTATGATGTAAGAAATATATCACATGTATTGGGGATAATGTATTCATATATTGTACTATCTCATATGTATCCCATATAATATGAACGACAATTTTATGACTCATCAATTATTTTCTCATCACTGTTTTAGATATTGAATGCGACTCTTTTTTATTTTAAATATGAAGTCAAATTAATCGGTTGAAACTTTAAAATTACTAATGTAAGATATTCTATGTCCAGGTAAAATCAATGTTGTATGATGGACATGATACAAAAAAACATTGAAATTCATTGTTTAACAAATCACATAATCATAAAGGTCATAACTAGAGATGTAACTGCGCGATAAAGCCCATAACAATTAAAATACATTCATCTTCAACCTAATTTGAAAAACCACCGACCTTTGACTTTTAACTTTTACGTACAATGTCTTTCATGAAGCATACGGTTCAAAAGTGTAATTAGACAGTTTTAAACTATCACCAAAGAACATCTTGTTCTTATTCAGGGTTAAATCAATATATACAACAGGTGTATTCTGGTTAACTGTGTTATTAAAGTCTTGCAGAATTTCGGTATTCCTAACTAGAGTCTTGTTAAGCGCCAAAGCAACTGCGAAAGGTATATATTGTCTTTGTGTTAATCTTTGACCTAAGGCTGCGATGCCAAGACCCTGTAATTTGGCTGAACCGAAGAACAATCGTTACTGTAAACGAGAGAATAATTGTTTTTCGCTTTGATTTTGAGAGCAGAAGGTTACTGTGTATATCTACAGTCATTGTAAATTGTGTTTTCCTCCATTTCCTGATAATAGATGGGGAAAACGACTGAAATATTTGTACATGTAAACTAATTTTGCTTACATGGTATAAACAAAATTCAAAACGTGGTAAAATACAACGATACCGTTTAACATATATATTTAATGTAAGATAGATTCAAACGGTAGGAAATTAAAAATATATAAACCAATTTTGCGTTGTAAACCAGTGTTAATTCAGCACTTCAAAGAAAAATAGATGAAGAGTAAAATTCCCATGCTTATGCGTATTAACATAGGCGATTTAAAAACCTGACATTTCCATCCAGTACCCAACTTTTCTCTGGTATACAGAGTCGCAGACCCCTGTGTAACAGGATGATTCCAACCCCTAATTGCATAACCAATACCACAACAATAAAACAACTTAGTCAACAGCAGTTTAAAAATCAATTATCAAATAATTATAAACATTAACATTAGACAACGGGGTGGCTTTGGAACCCGACAGAAACCGACAGAGAAAAGCGTTGTTGGAAACTAATGCCTGAATTATAGTATCACAATACATACACATGGCGTTTTCACAAGGCCCTGCCTTTTTTTAATGAGATGTGTTTCCATCATGTCAAAGGTTTTTAACGTCATTCTAAAAGGCAGGTGTCTACCTGCTGGAAAATGGTGATATTGGGAATGGAGACATGAGGGTTGCGATTCTTGGGTGTTAAGTGATCAGAGGAGAATTTGTAGTTAGCTTATTCATCCTATATCCAGCGTCTCCACCCCTGGCAATCAATCGCCGATCTACTGAAGGCGTGGGAGTCTACTACAAGATGGTCACCGGTCTACCGTGCAAAAAACATGCATTTGTTTGTAAAATGCTTTTTTATTGACGTTTTAAAAATGTTTCATGAAATTTTATGTTTGCATTCGGTGATCCACTAACATACCTTTGTCCAAAACATAAAAATGTTTGAAGAGGCTGTTCCCTTTAAAAGATTATAAGGAAAAACTAGGTGCATGTCTCGATATTTCCATTCCCTGAGTATGAGTTTATGACATTTTAAAGCAAAGAATATACCGTTTTGAACCGGAAATTATCCAATTAATCAGAATATGTATTGTTTTAACTATTTCAATATTTTAATAACCCGTATTACGTCGTAATACCCTACAAAAACATACTTTATGCCATTCATTTTAAACGGTTGATAGCTAGACGCTCTACTACATTTATGATTTTAATGACCAGGATCAAAATAGGGTCTACGACATTTTATGTTTCGGTCGCCGATCTCGTTCGTTGAAAACACAAGGAATGTATAAGGGATATTTTGCGATTCGCTTTGCGGGTTTTTTTACATTATTTCTCACCCTGTCATTTTTCGTTACTGTCCACTATGGTCATCCAAACGTTCAATATTTCTAAAGAAAGTGGAGCCTCAAAGGCCTGCTCATGTGAGTTTCTAAGGTCGCATCAACCCCTCAATAACTACCATAGGTGAATAATCCCCATTTTTTATCCTTTTACCTTGAATAGGTTGGGATTTTCAAACATTGACATTTACACTAGGGCGAGTGTCGACTCAAACCACACTCGCTAAGATATACCCCTGTATTTTCCTTACAGGGGTATGATTGAATAGTAATAAAGAATTTATCTTAAAGACATCATTACATAGAATGCGGTTAGCGAGTATTTGTTATTTGCATCAAGGGCAGTCAAATATGAAAATATGAAAATGATAATGAATTAAATTCAGGGGTTCACCTTAACAAAAAATGACACTGGCGTGGGAAAAATTATATTAATTTGCGATATTTTGCGAGCGCAATTATTCATATATATTCAAGAAATGTTTTAGCAAAGTGTCGATTTCCATCGAATTGACATTGGCATTAGCGCGAGTGCAATCTAAAACTACAATCGCGCGGGAGAAAACGACGGTCGAATATAAGACCGTCCGACCGCAAAGGTGCATTCCTAAAATTACTTTGATTGCAGTACCCGGTATATCATATATCATGTAATTGTCTTCCTAGCCTTTGCTCCAATCTTGTTAGTAGACCTCCTTACCCAATTCGCAAATGATGTTGCAAGATCGCCAACCATGATGTTGTAGATCGACACGCCTTTTAACCATGCCAAGACAAAGGTTTTCCCAATAAAAATGCGTTATTTAATCAGTTAATTTGCTTGCGTTTCCATTCAACATTAAGAATGATGTTTTCTGAATCGAATGATAGAAAACACATACTTGAAATATTCTCTTATTAAAGTAATATCTTCGAGAAAACACCGAGCTCATGTCATATTACGGCGGGAGGGTCGAGGTTTTTCTTTATAATCTTAGAAACTATTCATCGTATCTTTTAAATGACTAATGCAGACTAAAGAATAACAACCTTAGAGCCGAATGCAAAATGTTAGTAAACGTCGTATACAGAATTACTGTTGCAAAAACATGTTTTATTTGCACACCCCTTGCCTTTGGAGTATTTTTGTTGCAAGATCGGTTAGCATTTGTCAGTAGACCTGTAAAGGTTTCAAGCTACCCCCAGTTTCAAGCTACCCCCCGGTAATCTGATACCGGTTTGAGGCTACCTCCCCGGTAATTTGAAACCGGTTTGAAGTTACCCCCACCGGTTTGCTGGTATCTGGAGAACTCGGCCTCGAAACGAACTCGGCCCTTTTTTTTTCCATCTCGGCCCGATTTCAATCTCGGCCCGTTTTATTCATAATACAAACTCGCCCTTTTTTCAATCTCGGCCCGTTTTTTATTAACATAAGCTTTGGGGTAAGGATTATGATTGATGTTTTGTGAATCATATATAAAGAAGAGGCTTTTTGTGTGAGGGATTAAGGATTAGGATTTACTTTGATATTGGGTTGCTTTGTGTTCAGTGTCAGCACCATAATACAAATCAACAATTTTATTGGAAGCATGATGAAAAGACTTGTATTTCGTTTGAACTTTATATGTCTATATCTCGTATACATGTAATTCAAATGTAATACGATAAACATAAATCATGTGACCCATAATAAATATTTATAAAATCAAATAAGAAAAATGACCACATCAGAATAAAAAAAAATAATCATGCAATCACAGATCGATTCCTAAATCTTAAAACATATAGAAAACGACTCGATTTAATGGGGCAGAAAATGCGAAAATCCAAAATCATGCAAACTTTTTTTTACACTTATCCATTTACTGAATTTATGATTTTGTCATATGTTATAGGTGTGTATGTGTACAATGGAGTTATTATATTTGTATTCATATAATATAGATGTCGATCATGATTCTTACGAGTTTAGGAAACCGGGTAGTGATTATGTCAGACCTGGGATAATGGGACAGTTATCATTGCACTCAAATAAACATACATTTTTGCTATAAATGTATTTGTAAATTCTATCAATGAAAGAGGGAGTGTTTACAATCAGTTTTGACAATCTAGAGTTAACTTTTACTTTTTTTAAAAATTACCCCTATAACAAAGACTTGTTTATTTTACTTTAATGGTCGGACTCTACACTTCTCTACCCAAACGTTTGTGGATTTCATACCTTTCCGGTTTT